>PVLC010024194.1:0-24922 GCA_004027655.1 Graphiurus murinus
AATTGGACACATTAATATTAGCTTTTCCAATCTTTGTAATTCTACTTGTCAAAATTGTATTCTTACCTCCTGTGTGTCTAACATACCTAGGGGAATGCATTTTATGATAGTTAAATAGCCTTCTTTTGTCTTGATACCTGTTGATATGTCAGGGCCTTGGTATAGTGATAATGGGTTGCAAATTTTAAAAGAAATTGATCGTGCGTTAAGTCGTCCCTGCAAAATGGCGGGATTAATCATTGCTAGAATCATTTCTTTCCTTACTCTTTTAGCGACAGCTACTACTGCTGTTGTTGCTTTATCTCAAGAAGTACAGACAGAGCTGGGTGTGGTGGCGCACACTTGTAATCCCAGCATTTGGGAGGCTGAGACCAGAGGATCCGGGTTTGCGGCCAGCCTCAGCTACTTAGTGAGGCCATCTGCAACTTAGTGAGACCCTGTTTCAAAATAAAGAATAAAAAATAGGGCTGGGGGTGTAGTTTGGAGGTAGAATGCCCCTGAGTTCAATCCCCAGTACCACAAAAAAAAAAAAAAAGAAGTACAGACAGCTTCTTTTGTTAATCAGATGTCTAAAAATGTAACTTGTACTTTAGGAACTCAAGAATATATAGATATTAAATTAAAACATAGGTTAGATGCTTTATATGATAGTGTTTTATACTTAGGAAATGAGGTTCAAGATTTAAAGACTACTATTCAAGAGTTAAAGACTAGAACAAGTTTAAAGTGTCATGCTAAATTTGATTGGATCTGTGTTACTTCTAAAATTTATAATCAGAGTGATCATAACTGGAATAGGATTAAGATACATCTGCAAGGGATATGGCATCATAAAAATCTATCACTAGACATTGAAATTACACCAAGAAATTACTGATCTAGGGAGTGCCAAGCCCCTTTCATTTGATGCAGCTCAAACAGCACAAGATATTCTGGAAAAGTTACACGCTGTCATGCCCTCTTGGTCATCATTTACTTCTTTGACAGGAGGTCTTCTAGGTATTGGGATCTTATTGTTCCTAGGCTTGTGTTTGCTGTCTATATTGGGACGCATCTTTGTCAGCACATTTTGGACAATCAAAGCTGAAATACATGGGTTAAAGCTTCACACGACCCCCTTTGCAGGAGCTGGTAGTCAGTGATGGGTAAGATTCTCTTAAAGACAAGTCAACCTAAGACAGGACATAGGTACATGACACCTATGCTCCCACGATGGGTAAGATTTGTACCTAAAAGAGAACAACCTAAGACAAGCACAGCTTCTTGCACATCAACTGCAGGTTGGTGTCTCATTTTCCAAAAAATAAAGGGTGTGATGTTGGAGACTATGATTAATTACTCATGTTTTGTTAAAACCAGCAATGTGTTGTGTGCTGACATTATAGACCTAGGAAACAATAACCCGGATCTAGATGCCTATGATGCTTGTACTGAGATATGGTTGAGGGGCTTCGGTACAATAAGTATAATAAGACAATAGGTCTTGTAGGGGCTACAAAATCTCATGTAATGTTTTGTCTGCTATGTTGCCATTGTATAAGCTAACATTCCCACGTTATTTCTCTTGTATGAGCTAATGTTCCCATGTTCTTTTTCTTATATAAGCTTCCTGGTTTCATGGTATAAAAAGGTCCTGTAAAATAAACTCGAGGCTATAGTACTGACTGTCAGCCCTCCCAGTAACGGACTTAGTATTGACTGTCTTTAATCCTCACTCCCCTCTTCAGGACCGTTCTACATTGTTGGCAGGAATAGCACATATCCCATAGTTTTATAATCCATTCATCTGTTGATGAACATCTTGGCTGGTATTATAGTTTGGCAATTTTGAATTGTGAAGCTATAAATATGGATAAGCATGCATTACTCCAGAAGTCTGGTTTCCATTCGTTTGGGTAGTTAACCAGGAATGGTATAGTTGGGTCAAATGATAGGTTCATTCCCATTCTTTTGAGCACCCTCCATACTATTTTCCAAAGTGGTTACTGTAATTTGCATTCTCACCAACAGTGTATCAGAGTTCCTATTTCTCAAAATCCTCACCAGCATTTTTTTTTTTTTTTTTTTTTTGCGGTACTGGGGATTGAACTCAGGGGCGTTCTACCTCCAAGCTATACCCCTAGCCCTATTTTTTATTCTTTATTTTGAAACCGAGTCTCACTAAGTTGCAGAGTGTCTCACTAGGTAGCTGAGGCTGGCCTCGAACCCGGATCCTCTGGTCTCAGCCTCCCGAATGCTGGGATTACAAGCGTGCGCCACCAGGCCCGGCTATTGTTTGTGTTTTTAATGATTGCCATTCTAGAGGACTAATATCTAGAATATACAGAGAACTCTATACAGAGAACTCAAGAAACTCACAGCCAAAAGAACAAATACCCCAATCAAAAATCTGAGAAAATGAACTAAATAGACATTTCAAAAAAGAAGAAATACAAATGACTAATAAATGTATGAAAAAATGTTCAATATAATTAGTAATCAGAGATGCAAATCAAAACTACCCTGATATTTCACCTAACCCCAATTAGACATGATTTTCTGTCTGGAAAATTCTAAAGAATCCACAAAAATTAATCAAACTAAATAAATGAATTCAGTTCAGCTGCCAGATAAGAAGTTATTGTAGAGAAATTAGTTGCATTTCTATACATTAAGAACAAACTATTCAAAAATAAACATAAAACCCAATTTATAATATCGTTGAAACAAATATAATAGGAATAAATTACATAAGGAATTGAAAGATGTGTACACTGAAGCTAGAAAACATTAATTAAAGAAACTAAAGAAAGCACAAACAAATGGAATATATCCTATGTTCATGAGTGAGAAGAAATAATATTGTCAAAATAGCCACAGTATCCAAATAATCTATAGATTCAAAGAAAGTACTATCAAAATTCCAATGGCATCTTTTGCAAACATAGAAATAATCCCCAAATTGAATGGAACCACAAAGGAACTTGAATAGCTGAAACAATCCCGACAAAGAATAAAGCTGGAAGTATCACACTTTCAGATTTCAAATTATATTACAAAGCAATATCAATCAAAACAGCATAATACTGACAAAAAATTTACACATAGGATAGTGAGCCCAGAAATAAGCCCGGCCAGCACATCTTTGACCAACTTCAAGAATATACAATGGGGAAAACACTGTCTCTTCAAGAAATATTGTTGGGAAAATGAGAAATCACATGCAAAAGAATATAACTGGATCCTTATACCATATAAAACAATCAACTCAAAATGCATTATAGACTTAAACGTAATACCAGAAACCATAGGTAGCTAAAAGAAGGTAAGAGAAGAGTTCCAAGGGGTTCTAGAAACTCCATGATAGCTACAAGAAAAAAGCAGATAGAAATACAATGAAGATTACCACCAAGAAGAATCTTCCTGCGATTGCAGTCAGTCTCCAGGCTCTGGAAACTTTTTGCACATGTGAGCTGCATCTCACCAGGAATAATCAGAGAAAGACATGGGGTAAACTTTAACACATCTCCCAAGCCACACATAGATCCAACTAAGTATGAATAGTGGTGCCAGCTGTGGTGGTGAACACCTGTAATCCTGTTTACTTGGGAGACTGAGAAAGAAAGATCACAATTTTGAGGCCAGCCTGGATAACTTAGCAAAAGCCTACCTCAAAATGAAATTTTAAAAAGGGATAGGAGTATATCTCAGTGCAGAGTACTCATCCAGCGTGTGTGAGGCTTCAATGCCCAGTACTGGCAAAAAATAAAAATCATGGGCACAAGAGTATACATAAGTACAACTCTAACCTAGAGATAAAAAGCCAGCATTTTTTTTAAAAAAAGCACACAAACAAAAGAATTTACACACATCCCCAGAAGTATGGAAGATTGTATGTGTGCTCAGTTCCAAATATGTGTCATTCCTTTCTTATAAATGTCATTATAAATTGTGCTGCTATGAGCATGGATATGCAAGTCTGATTATAATATTTTGATTTCATTTCCTTTGGGAAGATGTCCAAGAGTGCTATCACTGGGTCATATGGTAGCTCCATTCCCAAACTTCTGAGAAATCTCCATACCGATTTCCAAAGTGACTCTACTAGTTTGCATTCCCAATGACAGCATAATAGGGTCTTATTTTTCCACATCCTCACCAGCACTTATTATAGGTCACAAAACTTTGGTATATACACACAAAGGAATTATACTCAGCTATAAACAACAAAATTACACCATTTTCAGGAAAATGGTTGAAACTCAAGAATATTACACTGAGTGCACCCAGTCCCAAAGAATGAGTAGATATCTGTTCTTTCTTGTATGTGAAAGCTAGAGAGTTATTCATAAATGAGTGCAATATCAAATAGAAGAAAAAGACTGCAGAGGAATGATAGACAGTGCTTAAGGAAGAGAGGGAAGATGCAGAATACAAGTAGAAATAATGCTTTGAACATTTACGAAATTGCCAATTTCAATCTCAAAGACCTGTGGGGTGAGGGTGAGAGGGGAACCTGGTGGGGAGGGCAACAAGAGTTGTATGCATGTGTTTTTCTAATACTCTGTACTCCAATATAATTCAAAATAACAATGTGCCCAATTAAAAAAGAAATATTTTTTATTTCACAGGCTTCACAAGCTAAACTGTAATTCTACAACATACAAAATTAAATGGTGTGGATGATAATGCAAGGTTACTTCTATAGCTACAATAAACGAGATATTATATAAAGATCATCATAAAATTTTTGTGGTTCTCAGCCGATGGCATGTAATGAATGTTTAAATATCTGAGCTTGTGGGCTGGAGTGCAGCTCAGTGGTAGAGCCCTTGTCAAGTATGCGTTAAGACTTGTTAGCCACCATAAAAGACAAAAAAGAAATATCCAAATCTGTCATTTTTTTCTATGGGTCTCAGAAGAATCTATCATACACCACACTCCTTATAATCTTAATTCGTGCATAATGGTAGTATATAATAGTCACTCCCCTCAACTTGTAGTTTAATATAGTCAACACCATTATTCATGATACTGCTGCTTC
Organism: Graphiurus murinus; assembly: GCA_004027655.1. Lineage (NCBI taxonomy): Eukaryota > Metazoa > Chordata > Mammalia > Rodentia > Gliridae > Graphiurus > Graphiurus murinus. The sequence goes on from PVLC010024194.1 coordinate 5,024, forward strand.
TCAGTAATGGGATTATAAGCATCCCATTTCCCATTGACAAGAGGAGCTCAGCACTGATTATTCCCAGGGACAAGACCTAACAATTTCAAAATTACGTATTTAAGGGTCTATTTTATTGTATTTTTGGGTACTGGCATTGAACTTAGGAAAATTCTAACTCTAAACTACACTTCCAGCCCTTTTATTTTTTATTTTGAAACAGGGCCTCAGGAAGTTGTTGAGGCTAACTTTGAACCTGCGATGCTCCTGTCTTAGTATCCCAAATACTGGGATTACAGGTATGAGCCACCGGGCCTTACATGAGGTTCCATTTTCTAGAAATAATTTTATTTTGAATTTCTGTATTTGGGTTCAGTCAGGGGACATTAGCTATGACAGATTCTCAGTATTTCTTTGTTTTCCATAACCTTAAGACTTTCATGGAGCACTGGCCAAGTATGTTTTTTAAAGTTTTTAGGGAGGGCAGCAAGATGATGCCTAAGAGAAACACCTCATCTGAGGAGCTGTAAAACTCAAATCAAAACTGCCATAAAAGCAGCTTCTTGACAGAAAAGGGGAAAAAAAGCAGTGAAAAAGTGAACAAAGTAATGAAAAAATTGAAATGCAGTTGAACAGAACCCAGAAAGCAGACCAGGGAGAGCAAAGGAGTTTGCGCACACCTTGGGGTGCTGCCACCATTGACCCACTGGCACAGTGCGAGGTCTACTAGAACTGAGGCATCTAAGGACCTCCTGCAAATCCGGCAACCAGATATGGAGTAAGCGACTACAGAACTCCACACCCTAATCAGGCGGCATATCCCCGCACGATCGACAGTGACTGGAATGCTCATGATGCACAGCTTGAGCCTGCGGCAGGGACAGCCCAGCTCACCTCTCCCTCTAGAGCCAGAGCAGCACTCAATTTTAAGGTAAATACATGACTACAGGGGCTCCTGTGGTGAACAATAGACCTAGTGGCTCACCCTTGTAGTGGTTGGATAGGAGCAGAAGCGCAGGATGGGCCCAGAGCACACAGGGCACAGAGATGTTGCAGGCCCCCTGGAAAATGCCCCATGTTTAGACTGTACACCTGCAAAGGGAGAGAGAGAGAGACTCAGACACAGGACCTGTGGAAAGTGCAGAGCCTCGGGCTTACACTGGGTCCAGAACCAGAGATGCCTGCCACTGCATAGCAAGAAAATGGCACAGGGAAAGGCCCTGTGGAGAGCTCAGAGACACAAGCTTGCAGTGGGAGAGGTACCAGTGAAACTCAGTGCATGCACTGACAGAGAGAGGCATCAGGACAGGTACCTAAACACTGCAGGTGATCCACAAGGGGGTCCACAAAAGGACATCACTACTATAGGACACAAAGAAAGTAAGAATGCCCGAAACATGCTAAAAATCTAATATAGTAAGTAGACATTTAAAAGCTGAAAACATCCATGAAGATCCTAGAGGATTGCAGAAGCCAAGTCTGCTCGGCACTTATATACTTGCAGGTTTTTTTGTTTTTGTTTTGTAGTTCTTTGTTTTATTTATTTTTGTTTCTTTGGATAGTTGGTTGTTTAATTATTTTTGCTCATTTGTCTGCTGACTTCATCTTCCCCCTTTCCCCCCCCTTTTTTTTTGATTTTCAGATATTTTATTTATTATATGCAAGTATTGTCTTTTAGTCCAGGGTCTGTATTTTTACATTTTTTTTTTTAGAGGAAAGAAAATTTATTTTCTTTTTTTTAAAATTTTTTAATTGTAATAATTCGTGGTTTGTATGTATACATCTTTGTTAGGTATGAATTGATAGAGACAAATGTGCACACATTTCTATCTGACCCCTTTCCCAATTCCCACCCTGCTCCCTTGCCCTCCCTCTTAAGTTCAGTTCAGTGAGTGACCTTGATATAATTGTGTAAGTACATCATGTGCCTTAGGATGCTCTCCCCCACTCCCCAGTCCATCCCCTTCGGTTAAATCAACATCTTTGTTTATCGAGGGTATCTACTTTTTCATCTGGGGACCCTCTTATGCCCCATCTTCTCCTTAACATCCACATATTAGGGAGAACATATGCTTCTTTACTCTTTGTGACTGGCTAATCTCACTTAACATGTTTTCCAGTTCCATCCATTTCCCTGCAAAGAACATGATTTTGCTCTCTTTTATGGCTGAGCAAAATTCCATTGTGTACATATCCCATAGTTTTGTAATCCATTCATCTGTTGATGGACATCTTAGCTGCTTCCATAGTTTGGCTATTGTGAATTGTGCAGCTATAAACATAGATACACACACATCGGTCTGATAGTTTCGTTTCCATTCTTTTGGGTAGATACCCAGAAGTGGTATTGCTGGGTCACATGCTGGGTCATATTCCCATTTATCTAAGGATCCTCCATACTGTTTTCCAAAGTGGTTGCACTAGTTTGCAATCCTACCAACAATGTATTAGGGTTCCCACTTCTCCACACCCTCACCAGCATTTGTTGTTGTTTGTGCTTTTGATGATTGCCATTCTGATTGGGGTTAGGTGAAATCTCAAGGTAGTTTTGATTTGCATCTCTCTGATTGCTAACGATGTGGAACATTTCCTCATACATTTATTGGCCATTTGTATTTATTCTTTTGTGAGGTGTCTATTTAGATCCTTTGCCCATTTTTTGATTGGGTTATTTGCTTTCTTGGCTGTGATTTTCTTGAGTTCTTTGTATATCCTAGATATTAGACCTCTATGTGAAGAGTAACTGGCAAAAATCTTCTCCCACTCTGTAGGCTCTCTGTTGAGGTTCTTGATAGTTTCCTTTGCTGCGCAGAGGCTCTTCAGTTTAATGCAATCCCATGTATTGATCTTCCTTTGAGTTGCTTGTGCTTTTGAGGTCTTGTTGAGAAAGTTTTTACGTGTGCCTATGTGTTGAAGTGTTGGTCCTATGCCCTCTACAAGTAGCTGCAAGGTCTCCAGCCTAACTTCCAGGTCTTTGATCCACCTTGAGTTGACTCTTGTGCAGGGTGAGCATTGAATCTGTAGATCAGCTTTGGGAGGATGGCCATTTTGATGATATTTATTCTGCCTATCCAAGACATGGTAGATCCTTCCATCTTCTAAGGTCTTCATCGATTTCTTTCTTCAGCTTTTTATAGTTTTCCTTATAGAGGTCTTTTACCTGCTTGGTTAGGTTTATCCCTAAGTATTTTATTTTTCGGGGTGCTATTTTGAGTGGAATTGTTTTCTGGATTTCTTTTTCAGTGGATTTATGGTTGGCATACAGAAAAGCTTCTGATTTTTTAAGATTGATTTTGTATCCGGACACTTTGCTGAATTTGTTGATCAGTTCTATAAGTTTTTTGGTTGAGTTTGTCAGGTCTTCTAAGTATAGTATCATGTCATCTGAAAAAAGGGACAGTTTTAGTTCTTCTTTCCCTATTTTTACCCCTTTGATTTCCTTCTCTTGCCTTATTGCCCTGGCTACAGTCTCAAGTAATATATTGAACAGGAGAGTTGATAATGGACATCCTTGTCTCATTCCTGTTTTTAGTGTGGAACTCTTGAAGTTTCCCTCCATTGAATATGATATTGGCTGTGGGCGTATTTTATATTGCCTTTATGATGGTAAGGTACGTTCCTTGTATTCCGATTCTCTGAAGTGCTTGTAGCATGAATGGGTGTTGAATCTTGTCAAATGCTTTTTCAGCATCAATTGAGATGACCATGTGTTTTGTCTTTGGATCTGTTTATGTGGTGAATTACATGGATTGTTTCTCATATGTCGAACCAGCCTTGCATCCCTGGGATGAACCCGATTTGGTCATGGTGTATAATTTTCTTGATGTGGTTTTGAATGCGCATTGCTAGTATCTTGTTTAGCAGTTTTGCATCTAAGTTCATCAATGATATAGGCCTATAGTTTTCTTTTCTTGAGCTGTCTTTATTTGGCTTTGGTACTAATGTGATGTTGGCTTCATAGAATGTGTTTGGGAGGATCCTGTTTCTTTCTATTTCACAGAATAGCTTGAGGAGTATTGGGTTTAGCTCTTCTATAAATGTTTTATAAAATTCACTTGGAAAATCATCTGGCCCTGGGCTTTTGTTTGATGGTAAACTCTTTATTGCTGTTTCTATCTCTTTGATTGTTATTGGTCGGTTCAAGTTTTCTATATCTTCTTGACTCAGTTTAGGGAGGCTGTATGTGTTTAGAAATTTGTCAATTTCTTCTAGATTTTCCATTTTGTTGGAGTATACTTTTTCAAAATAGTTTCTTATTATCCTCTGTATTTCCATACTGTCAGTGGTGATATCACCTTTTTCATTTCTTATTTTGGTGATTTGAGATGATTCTTTTTTTTGGTTAGGTTAGCCAATGGTTTATCTATCTTGTTTATTTTTTCAAGAAACCAGCTTTTGGTTTTATTGATTTTCTGTATTGTTTTTTTTATTCTCTATTTCATTAATTTCTGCTCTGATTTTCATGATTTCCTGTCTCCTACTGGCTTTGGGGTTAGATTGTTCTTGTTTTTCAAGGGCTTTGAGCTGTGTCATTAGGTTATTTATTTAGTGAGCTTCCATTCCTCTTATATGGGCACTCAGTGCTATAAATTGTCCTCTTATTATAACCTTCAAGGTGTCCCAGAGGTTTTGATATGTTGTGTCTCTGTTTTCATTGGTTTCTAGGAATTTTTTAATTTCTCCCCTTATTTTTTCTATGACCCACTCTTCATTCAGCAATGTAGTGTTCAGTCTCCATGCGTTTACACGGTTACTTTGGGTCTTCTTGGAGTTTATTTCTAGTTTCACTCCATTGTGGTCTGAAAAGATGCAGGGAATTATGTTACATTTTTTGAATTTGCCAGTGTTCGCTTTGTGGCCCAGAATGTGGTCTATTTTGGAGATGGTTCCATGTGGGGTGAGAAAAATGTAAATTCAGCTGCAGTTGGGTGGAAGAGTCTATACATGTCTAATAGGTCCTTTTGGTTTATGGTATTCTTTAAATCTGAGGCGTCTCTACTGACCTTTTGTTCAGAAGAACGATCTAGAGATGTAAGAGGAATATTGAAGTCTCCTAGTATTAGTGTATTGGGATCTATGTGTGTCTTTATATCATGCAGAGTTTGTTTTATGAAAGTGGCCGCACCTATGTTTGGGGCACAGATGTTGACAATTGTTATTTCCTCTTGCTGGATTGTTCCTTTTACTAGTAAAAAATTACCTGCTGTTTCTTCTGATAAGCTTAGGCTTGAAGTCTAATTTATCTGATATCATGGTTGCTACTCCTGCTTGTCTTCAAGTTCCATTGGCATGGATTACCTTACTCCAGCCCTTCACTTTTAACTTGTCGGAATCTTTGCTTGTAAGGTGTGTTTCTTGTAGGCAGCAAATAGTAAGATTCTGGGTTTGATCCGTTTTGCCACCTTGTGCCTTTTTATTGGTGAATTGAGACAATTTATATTCAGTGTGATTATTGAGAGATGATTTTTGATTCCTAACATTTTAAGTTTTGACTTCTGTTTGCAGTATTGTTTGTTCTTCTTTGCTTAGTTGTTTGCTTCCTGGAAATTATTGTTTCTCTGGTTCTGACGTTTACTCATTAGTTCTTCTTTGTAGTTAGTCTCTTTAAGTAGTTTCTCTAGTGCTGGTTTGGAAGACATAAATTCTTTCAATTTCTGTTTGTCATGAAAGGTTTTTATATCCCTGTCAATTTTAAGACAGTTTCACTGGGTATGAGAATCTTGGCTGCAAGTTATTTTCTTTCAGGGTTTGGAATATGTTACTCCAGCCTCTCCTGGCTTTCATGACTTGATTTGGGAGGTCTGGAGTGATTCTAATTGGTTTGCCTCTATATGTCACTTGGCCTTTTACTTTTGTTGCCTCTAAGATTCTCTCCTTAGCCTCTACATTAGTCGGCTTGATTATTATGTGGCATGGCAATCCTCTTCTTTGGTCTTGTCTTGAGGGAGTTCTGTATGTTTCCTGTACCTGTGTGTCTACTTCTCTTTCTATGTTTGAAAATTCTCTGGTATTATTTCTTTGAAGAGATTGTTTATTCCATAAGTTTCAACTTCTAATCCCTCTTCTATGCCTATTATTCTTAGGTTAGCTCTTTTAAAATTGGCCCAGATCTCTTTGATGTCCAATTCATATTGTCGTATTATTTTTTCTAAGTTATGCACTATAGATTCATTTTTGGAGTGGTCATCCTCTAGGAGTGATATTCTATTTTCCATGTGATCTAATCTCCTGTTTATAGTTTGTATTGAGGCCTTCATTTTGATTATTTCATCTTTCACTTCCTTTAATGCTTCTCATTGGTTTCTTTTCAGGTCGTCAAATTCTTTGTTTATTTGTTGCTTTATTTCTTCCTTTAATTCTTTCCAATTTTCCCTGCTTTCTTTCTGAAAACTCTGTATTGTTTCTAGTATTAGAGATCTGAATTGTTCTTCTGGTAATCTCTGTCATTCTGAGTTGGTGAGATCTGTTATTGAGGGGTTGTGGTAGCTAATTGTTTCTTTTTAATTTTTCCTTCCCATGGTTGCCTTGCTCTTGAGTTTATATCTGTTGGGGGAATCTGGTAGTGATTATAGAGTTTTGAATGTGTAAGTATGAGATAGTTTTGGTATGAGACAGGAAAAAGGAAAAGAAAAGGGAGAAGGTAAAGTGCTAGGAGAGGAATATGGATGGGGGAGAGCTTGTAAAAGGGATAAGGAGGAGATTCAACAACCTAAGCAAATAATTACAAAGCAAGTAATCATCCAAACAAACATAAAAGAATCAAGGCAATACAAACAAAAACAGGGTAAAAACAGATAAAACTTAATACTAAAAAAACAAAAACAAAAAAACCCCAAAGAACACAAAACAAAAAAGACCCAAAGTCTAAAAACAGCAACCAGACACTAAAACAGACACTCTGCTAGTTCATAAGTATCAAGCTTACATTTTCGAGTGTGTCTCTGGGATTTTAATTTTCTCTGTCAATGCAGGTAGGGGGTTTTGTTGGTGTTAGCTTATGTCTCTGGGCTCTCCACAGGGCCTGGTTGAGTCTCTCTCCCTGCCTTTGCTGTTGGCAGGTGTGCAATCTAAATGCCTGGTCTTTCCAGGTGCTCTACGTGCCCTGGGTTCTTCCACTCTTATGTTAGAAAGCTCTAGAAGAGCAGGTGTTTGAGTCTTTCCCTTGTATAGTGTACCCCGCACTTGGAGGTACCGACTTACAGATCCGTGCTGCTCGGCCTGTTCCACCTCCGGTCCGCTGGGGGCACAAGAGGTCTCTGGCGGTCTGGATTGCTGGCAGGAAGTTGGCTGGGCGGGGCTGGTGGCAAGATGGCTGCCGGTTCGAGGCGCGGGCAGTCTCCCCTCTTCTTCCTGGGCTTTTTTCAGCACCTCTCCCCGCCCCAATCATGTTTCAGCTCTTCTGGTTCACTATCCTTCTGTCAAGAAACTGCATCCGCGGTAGCCCTGTTTCAAGCTCTGCTGTGCAGACAGTCACCGTTCCCTCTCTGCAGCACAGCGGCACCCAAGGGCAGACCCACAGGGGCTTACGCTGATTGTCCCGCACCACGTGTTCCAATCGCTGTGGCTGTTTTGGGGGTCCCTGCCTGCATAGAGTGTGCGTCCTGAGGGTGCTTGCTCCACACCTGCCTAGTCCCTGCATGGAGTTTGTAGCTTATGGCTTCTGGTTGATCACCACAGCTCCAAGCCCTGGCTCCACAGCCGGACTCCTCGAAGCGGCGGCCCTGGGCACCAGACCTGGCGCGCGGCCGCAGACTCCCCTGGTGCCTGCTCCGCTTTCTGGGCTTTTTAAAGTTGAGGTTAAAATATCACTTTTTTCGTTGTTATTTCCTTCAGTTAAAAGGCTCTTTTTATGGTAAATTTTGTTCAAAATCACAGTGCCTGGGAAAGGTTGTTTCACTCAGGCCCCATCTTGGATTCCTTCCTCCTTCCCTTTTTAAAAGCTCCCCCCCATCTAGACTCTTCTCTTCAATACTTTTTTTCTTTTCTTTTTCCTTTTTTCTCTCTGTCTTATATCAAGACCATTTCATATCGCTACTCCTAAATATACTGACTACTATAATCCCCCCACACATCCACTATCTCTAAACTCTACCATATATCACATTAACACACTCAAACTCTCATTGTAATGGAACATATCTTCCACTTTACCCTATTCTTGCACCCATCACTGTGGCATCTCCCCTTCACCCAACTTTCACCATTGAACACAACACAACCTGCCCTTGTATATACTTCGAATCCCTGCTTTGAAGACTGGACCAGAGAGATAAACAAACAGAGAGGATTGCAAGACACCAAGGATAAACTCTCCTCAGCCGATAGAAGAAATGGCTCAACATGTCCTACATCAAGGCTTAAAAAAAAAGAGGGCACAAGCTGTTCTATTCATGCTTCTGAGATGAATCCCCATAACAGAAGTCACAAATGGACACTGAACATCAACACCTGAAATCCACCAAGGGCACCATTACAGGGAGCAGAAACACCCTAGAGTAATTGCAAATCAGTACAAGATACTATTCACTGAGAGAAAATTAAAAGAAGAAACCCATAAATTGAGAGAAAGTTATCAAAAGCAGCAAAGATATAAACTTATGAACATGGAAATCATGGGAAGAAAAAATAGCAAAGAAACAATGAGTTTCAACAATCCCATAATAAAAGAACTCACAGACACAGAACTGCAGAGGTTACCAGAAGAATTACTCAGATCTTTAATAGTAGAAATGATACAAGAATTCCAAAAAGAATTCAGAGAGAGCTGGAAATAAATAAGTAAAGGAACAAACAAACAAATAATCTGACTCCCTGAATAGGAATCAAATGAAGTGTTAAAGGAAGTGAAGGATGTGAAACATACAATAATTGAAGTGAAGGCATCAATACAAACTATAAACAGTAGATTAGACCCCATGGAAAATAGAATATCACTCTTAGAAGATGACCAATCCAAAAATGAAAGCATAGTACATAATTTAGAAAAAAAAGTGACAGCATAAATTGTACATTAATAATATTTGGGCCAATGTTAAAAGAGCTAACCTAAGAATAATAGGCATAGAAGAAGGATTAGAAGTTGAAACCAATGAAATTAACCATCTTTTCAAAGAAGTAATATCAGAAAATTTTTCAAACATTAAAAGGAGTTGACACACAGGTACGGGAAATATACACAACCTCCTTCAGAAAAGATCAAAGAAAAGGTTTACCTTGCCACATAGTAATCAAATTGACTAATGTAGAGACTAAGGAGAGAATCTTAAAGGCAGTAAGGCAAGAGAAGTAAATCAAAGGCATGCAAATAGGAAAAGAAGAACTAAAACTACCCCTTTTTGCAGATGACATGATACTATACTTAGAAGACCCAACAAACTCCACCAAAAGGCTTATAGAACTGATCAACACATTTATCAATGTGTGTGGGTGCAAAATAAACCTTTAAAAATCAGAAGCTTTCCTGTATGCCAACCATAAGTCTGCTGAAAAAGAAATCCAGAAAACAATTCCACTCATAAACCTAACCAAGGAGCTAAAAGATCTCTACAAGGAAAACTATAAAAACTTGAGAAAAGAAATCAAAGAAGACCTGAGAAGATGGAAAGATCTTGCATGCTCTTGGATAGACAGAATAAATATCATCAAAATGGCCATTCTCCCAAAAGTGATCTACAGATTCAATGTGATCCCCATTAAATTACCAAAGTCACTCCTTACAGAAATGGAAAATCAATCCTTAAATTCAAAAATCCCAAGCATAAACAAAGTAGTTCTTAGGAACAAGAAACATGCAGGAGGCATCACAACATCTGGCTTAAAATTATACTACAAAGCGACAGTAATAAAAACAGCATGGTATTGGAACAAACAGACACATAGACCAATGGAGCAGACTAGAAGACTCAGAAACAAACTCACACACTTACAGTCAATTAATTTTTTACAAAGGAGTCAAAAAAGATGCACTGGAAAAAAGATAGGCTCTTCTACAATTGGTGATGGCTAACTTTTTAAATTAAATTTTTTATTTGTGCATTGTAATTACATACATTAGTATTATATATTCATACACATATTGTTCTATATTCATACATGAATCTAGCATAACTTGGTCTATTTAATTTTCCAGTCCCTCTCTTTTCTCTTTCCTCCTCACTCCCCCTGGGTACATGCTGTATTCCACTGTACTCCAGTTCTGTCCCTTTATCTGTGTCATAATTTTGTTCTTCTTTATGGCTGAGTAAAACTCCATTGTATATATACACCATACTTTTTCTATCCATTAATCTGCTGATGTATACCTAGTATGGTGCCATAAGTTGGTTTTGTGATAAGATATATTCACACCACACACTTACAGTCAATTGATTTTTGACAAAGGAACCAAAAACATACACTGGAAAAAAAAGATAACATCTTCAACAAATGGTGTTGGCAAAACTGGTTAACCATATACAGAAAAATGGAAATAAACCCCACTTTCTCACCCAGCATAAGAGTCAATTCAAGATGGATCAAAGACCTGGAAGTCAGGCCAGAGACCTTGTGGGATTGTATTAAACTGAAGAGCTTCTGTACAGCAGAGGAAACTGTCAAGAACCTCAATAGAGAGCCCACAGAATGGGATAAAGTTTTTGTCAGCTACTCCCCCGATAGAGTACTAATATGTAAAATATACAGAGGACTCGAGAAACTCACAGAAAAGAAATAATCCCATCAAAAATTAGCAAGTGATCTAAGTAGACTCTTCAGAAAAGAAGAAATACAAATGGTCAATAAATGTATGAGGAAATGCTCAACATCATTATCAATCAGAGAGATGTAAATCAAAACTACCTTGAGATTTCACATAACCCCAATTAGAATGGCAATCATCAAAACACAAACAACAAATGCTGGCGAGGGTGTGAATAAGTGGGAACCCTAATACATTGTTGGTGGGATTGCAGATTAGTGCAACCACTATGGAAAACAGTATGGAGGATCCTCAGATGAGTGGGAATGAACCTACTCATATGATCCAACAATACCACTTCTGGGTATCTACCCAAAAGAATGGAAACCAAACTATCAGACCAATGCATGGGTATCTATGTTTATAGTCACACAATTCACAATTGCCAAACTATGGAACCAGTCAAGACGTCCATTAACAGATGAATGGATTACAAAACTATGGGATATGTACACAATGGAATTTTACTCAACCATAAAGAAGAACAAAATCATGTAATTTGCAGGGAAATGGATGGTACTGGAAAACATTGTGCTAAGTTAGATTAGTCAGTCACAAAAAGTAAAAAATCAGATTCTCTCCCTAACATGCAGAAGCTAGTTAAACAGTGGGACATAAGAGGGACTTCTGATGAAGAAGAGGTAACCTTAGATGAGCAAAGAAGGTGACTTAAGTGAAGGTGATGGGGCTGGAGGAACATCCTAATGCACATGGTGTACTTTCACAGATATTAGAGGTCTAATATCTAGGATATACAAAGAACTCAAGAAAATCACAGCCAAGAAAGCAAATAACCCAATCAAAAAATGGGCAAAGGATCTAAATAGACACTTCACAAAAGAAAAAATACAAATGGCCAATAAATGTATGAGGAAATGTTCCACATAATTGGCAATCAGAGAGATGCAAATCAAAACTACCTTGAGATTTCACCTAACTCCAATCAGAATGGCAATCATAAAAACACGAACAACAACAACTGCTGGTGAGGGTGTGGAGAAGTGGGAACCCTAATACATTGTTGGTGGGATTGCAAACTAGTGCAGCCACTTTGGAAAACAGTATGGAGGATCCTCAGACGAAATGGAATAAACCTACCTTATGACCCAGCAATACCACTTCTGGGTATCTACCCAAAAGAATGGAAACCAAACTATCAGACAGATGTATGTGTATCTATGTTTATAGCTGCACAATTCACAATAGCCAAACTATGGAAGCAGCTAAGATGTCCATCGACAGATGAATGGATTACAAAACTATGGGATATGTATACAATGGAATTTTACTCAGCCATAAAGAAGAACAAAATCATGTTCTTTACAGGGAAATGGATGCAACTGGAAAACATTATATTAAGTGAGATTAGCCAGTCACAAAGAGTAAAGAAACAAATGTTCTCCCTAATATGGGGATGTTAGGGAGAAGATGGGGCATAAGAGGGTCCCCAGATGAAAAAGCAGATACCCTTGATAAACAAAGAAGTTGATTTAACTGAAGGGGGTGGACTGGGGGGAGAGGGCATCCTAAGGCACATGATGTACTTACACAATTATATCTAGGTCACTCACTGAACTGAACATGAGAGGGAGGGAGGGCGAGGGAGCGGGGTGGGAATTGGGGAAGACGTCAGATGAGAAATGTGTGCACATTTATCTTTATCAATTTGTACCTAACAAAGATGTATACATACAAAGCACAAATTATTACAATAAAAAATTTTTCAAAAGATATTAATAATATGGCATCCAGTGAGTAACTTCCAAGTAATCACAAATAATGCTTTTAAGGTTACTTAAATGACCAAGATTAGCAATATACTTAAACAGCTTTAAAATGTATTTTGGTGCACCACTGATGTCAGGTTGCTTTTTGTGTGTGTGTGTGCTTTTTTTCTTGGTCATATATCACCAAGATACTATCTCTCCTGAAACTGAAACTAACCCTTAGTTGAATATGATTATGAGCTATAGGTCAATATTGAATCATAGGTCAAGATTAGAGGAGACAGCTTATCACTACTTATGTCAAATCTTTAAAAAATAATCTGTAAAACTTCACCAATTTAATGCTGGGTTCATTTATTTGAAGTTCTTCTGGACTCCCTGTTGATTTCCAGGATATGCAACACTTGAAAATAATCAACAAAGCAATCCCCTAGAGATGCCCAAAGTTAATTATTCTTGTGGTTTTTGTACTGTCCATGAAGAATATAATTTCACCTACCCAAGGGACCACCTCTGGTAGTGAATATATGTCATACTGAGGGAAAGCACTTCCACAGTTAGTGTCTCCACCCAATAACAGATGTCATCTCAAGCATTAATCTGAAGTGAAGATGAAGAGAATCTAATCTTAGAGGAAAATTGTGTTGAGTAAGTTAGCTCATTTCTCTGATTCTCTTCTTCAAAGTAATTATTAAAATATTTCTATGTGTTTGTTTTACACATACTCTCTATGCCTGGAAATGGAATGGTTTATCTAGTTTCTGAAATTTTCAGAAAACAATCCATGGGTTTTCTCCTCACATCATATTCCTACTGGAATTTCTGTGGTCTTATTAGCAATAATGCATGTATACAACATGTCCTGCCTAGGAGAAGCTCTTGGGTCTATGTAAGGATATCACGTGTCTTGGATGAGCACTCAATCCGAGCACCTTCCAACTTTTGTTGTCTAAATGCTCCTTTCATTTAAGAAAATAATGGTTTTCATATCAGAAATAGCATTGTATATAAGATGACTTTTAGTGTAGAGAAAGAAGCAAAATAGATTACATATCCAATATGAAGTGAGATAAAACTTCACTTACACAGAAACATGACTAAAACTCCTAAATCTAAGAACAAAGGATGGCATCATGAGCCAGTGGGGGCAACTTGGACTTGCTCCCTGTTCATGTCTCAGGCAATCGTATCTTGGTGATACATAAAAAACAAAAAACAAAAAAAAAAAAAAACCACCTGACATCAATGGTGCACCAAAATACATTTTAAAGTTGTCTAAGTATATTGCTAATCTGGGTCAGTTAAGTAAGGCCTTAAAAGTATTATTTGTGATTACCTGGAAGTTACTTTCTGGATGCCATGTTATTATTATCTTTTGAATTTTTTTAAAAATCACATAGATATTAGTTTAAAATACATTTATTTTGACCATTTAGATTGCAAAACAAATTTCTCATGGTGCAATTGACAGTGTACATATCTCAGGCAATCTGTTAAATTTTCTAAGTTTCAGTTGTTCTTTATATAAAGTTAAGACTCACACAATTTTAGGACAATTGTTAGCTCAAAAATCATGAAAGAATATTGGCTCCAGAAGATGATGAAGAATTGCTGCTGTATTTTAAACCTCCTAAAGTATCAGATAAATCTGTCTTCTTTCCCTGATTATTAATGTAATTTTTAAGAGATAAAATTACCCCCCCCTTTTTTTTTAAATTCACTCTTGAGTTAAAGGTAAAATTCCCAGAGGTCATAGAGTAGCATCTTTGTCCTACTGCCTCTTGTAGTTCCTCTTAAAATATAAGTATCACTTAGGAAGGACACAGTAAAGACTGAAAAGGTCATTGCATTTCTGGGAAACAAGAAGCATGTAGGATAATTCTTTGTGTGTGTGCATTGTACAGCATTGTCGAGTATGCATATGTTAATTTAGAGAAAACGTAAGGAGTAGGTACCTTAAAGAGAGTTTACTCTACAATTTGTTTTCGTCTTACATGAAGTGCTTTGTCTGTACAACAAACTTTTGTTAATAGTTTAGAAATTACATTGTTTTAAGATAAAACTGAGTGTATATAGAGGAAAGATAATATTTATTAAACATTTACTGAAAATCCAGAAAATATTAAGTGCTTTCTACATATTTCTGATTTATATTTACAACATATCTATTAAATTCAGTGACCTCATTTTACTGATGAAGAAATGAAAATATAAAATAGGTTTAGATCAAGATCAAAATGTTAACAAGTAACAGAGTGAGATTTCTGACAAGTAACAGAGTGAGCTTTCTGACCAGTAAAGATTATAGTTAGTCTATTAATGCTCCTAAAGTATGGAGTTAATATTAATAATGCAATATAAAAATATTATAAATATTAAAAGTTTAACAGATCATAAAAAGAAGTGTGATTGTTATTAATAAATTGTTTCTGAAGAAAGTAGATAGTCACCTTTCAGCATATTCGTGTCTCAAACACAGTTGATGTCCTGTTTTTTTCTATTAGCTATCTTCTCTGTCACTTATGCCAATAGACATAGAACTAGATATTGAAAACTCACCCTGAAATCTTTATATTGTTAAGAAATTAAATTTAAAGATACAGGTCAAATTGTTCAAGTTGCTCATGGAGCATAAATCTATCAAGTGTTATATTTTCTTTAGACATTAAAAGTGGTACATACACACAATGGAATATATTCAGCCATAAAAAAAGAATAAAACCTTGCCACTTGCAGGAAAATGAATGAAACTGGAGATTATTATGTTAAGCAAAATAATACAGATTCAGATAGGCAAGTGTCATGTGTTTTCTCTCATGTGTGGAATCCAGAAGAAAAGGAAAGGACAGAGATAAGGAGGATAGAAGAGGAAGGAGATCAGAAGAGGGTGAAGGGAGTTAGTGGGAAAATTGAAGGGGGGGAATGTTCAAAATATATGTATGTATGAATGTGATTCAATAAACTCATTTTTGTATAATTAATAGGAACTAATAAAAAGAAACCACACTCTTAATCTATGCTTCTGAGTTCTCAGTATAGGAGAAAGAAACCAGTACTCGTGATGAAGCCGTGGCTTTCATTGTCCACCTTCTTCCCTTGGCATCGCCCTGGAGATGTCAAAGAATAAAAGAAGATGAGACATACAGAAAATTACACACTGCCAAAGGGGGGAATTAGTAAAGTGGGAAGGGAAATAGGCAATTATCTTTCTATGATCTACCTCAAAAGAATACTCATTCTAATTAGTGATCAACATAAGCAATATTGTTATATTCATATTCATAAGTGAATAATTACCAAAATTTGATTTCATGTTTACTAAGCACTAACAAAGATATACCTTGAGTTTTATATATATATATATATATAAATATATAAATATATATAATATATGTATATATATACATATATTATATATATTACTCATATATATATTATATATGTATATATATGAGTAATTTATTGCTGTTTTATAAAAGGTAGATCATTGACAATAGATTAGATAGGTAGAGATAGAAACAGTCATACATAGACATAGAAGGTTTCTAACTTTTTGGTCAAGAGATGGCAATATCTCAAGTCCCAAGGATTTCTGAGCATTCATTCATAGTGAACATTTTCTGTAGTTAAACTGGATTTATAAGGAGCTTACATTCAGAATTCATGAATTTAGATTCTGTGTCAGGGTCGCCTTGAACCTTGGCTAATCTTTTTCTTACATGACTTTTCATTGATGTTTCCTAATCCATTTAGTTTGCAAATAAATTCCAACAAAATATTAGCAATCCAGATTATCTAGCTCATTAAAAGAATCATTCACCATAGTCGAATGACATTTATTGCAGAGATGAAAGGATGGTTCAACACATGCAAATGTGTAAGTGGGATATACAACATTTATAGGACGAAAGGAAAAACATGGTTATCTCAACAGGCTCCAAAAAGAATTGGACAAACCTCAATATCATAATAGAAAACAATTTAAAAATTAGATATAGAAGGAATATATCCCAATATAATAAATAACATATATAACAAGCCCACAGTGAACATTATAAGCAATGGTGAAAATTTTAGAGCTTATTCTTTAAAAGGAAGAACAAGCCAAGGATGCCCACTTTCATTGTTTCTATTCTTCATAGTGCAAAAAGTTCTACTCAGAAAAATTAGGCAAGACAGGAGTTTGTGGAAGTACCCTGGGTGTCACTGCAGCCTGCACAGTCACCTCGTGCACCTGGGAAGCCTTTGGGAGCCTCGTCAGCATCCTTCTGATATCATGTTAATAACAAAGTTAAGGTATGTACTATTTGCCCAGCTTTTAGAAAGTTCAGTCATTTTTCTAAATAAAAAGAAGTACTATACCCAGCAACATCATCCTGATAATTTACTGTGGGTTACTTATACCATTTATAGAGATGTCACCCTTGCCAAAATGTGTTCCATGCAAAACTTAGTGTTTCAAGATCTACACAAAAAGATTTAAAGTGGCAGCTGTGCTTGACATTTGATGAGAGATGCAAAAGGTAGCGGCGCTGAGCTGCGGAAAGTCTCTGGAGATGTAGCAAGCAGGCTGGCCCAAGATGACCATGGTGGAGTTCCAAGTGCCCAGTGCACCTGTGCCCCAAGCTGCTTCAGGAACCGCAGTCACTGTCTGAGGACTTTTAATAATTTTAATATATATAATATATTTTAGTTTATATCATCATAAGCTGTCATCAATCAAAACACCTAATTCCTCCTTACTAACTGAAACTATATCCTTTGACCAATATCTCCATCCCCATCCCCAAGCTTGGTAACCACTACTTTATTCTCTGTTTCTATAAACTTAACATTTTAGATTCCACATTTCATTGAGACCATATGCCATTTATCTTCTGTACCTGGCTTATGAACCGGAAGGGCACTAGCCTGTTACATTTTATACCTTCTAAAGAGAAATTCAGTTTTCTTCAACTTTTTCTAAATTTTCAATTTCACCAATTGTAGAATTATTATTTGTGAAAATTCTGTTTGTAAAAAATCTAACATAAAGTTAAGAATCCAAGGTTACTTTAATAAAATGTTCTACAGCATTATATTAATCATATATAAATATTCTAATTTGATTTTAAAATTTTTAAAATTCTGTACCAATTTAGGTTTTGGTTGTTTATAATCCTTTGTTATTACTAGTGAAATAATAGTTCAATAATTATGTGAACATATATGTCAGTCCTATGCAAGTAACCTGTAATATTTCCTTTGGTTATAATACTTCCCCCATTCATTTAATCTTTTGTTTACTATTGGGGATCTTGGAGATATTCATTATGCCTGAATTTGAATATTTCAAATTCTAATAAATTCTAATCCCTATTCCCACTTATTATGCACAGAAACTTCTATTATAAGAACTACTAAGATAAATTCCCCACTAAGGCCCACTAAGATATCTTCCCCCACCCCAATCTTCTTCAATCTGTTAGAAAAAACCAATGGGAAAGAAAGGAGCTACAGAGCTATTTGTTAAAATTTCATTTTCCAGACAAGTGCAATGGTTCATACATTTAATCCCAGTATTGGGAGGCTGAGACAGAAGTATTGCAGTGTAAAGGCCAGTCTCAGCAACTTAGCAAGACCATCATCAACTTAGAGAAATTCTGTTCCAAAATAAAAATAATAAAATAGGGTTGGGGGTGTAGCTCAGAGGTAGAATGGCCCTGGATTCAACCCCGAAACCAAAAAATTACATTTTACATTTTCCTAATGATTGATGGAACTCAAATATTTTTTTTTACTTTTTAATTTTAATTTTAATTTTTTAGTACAGAAGGTTGAACTCAGGGGCATCGTATCTCTTAGCTCCACCCCCAGTCCTATTTTTTTTTTCATTTTGAAATAGGATCTCAGTTGCTGAGAGCCTCACTAAACTGCTGAGGCTGACCTCTAAACTGTGATCCTCCTGTCTAGCCCCCTCAAGTCATGTGATTATAGGTATGTATCAGCACACCCAAGTAAGGTTCGATGTCCTTAAATGAGTTTAATTGTCCTTTGATTTTTATACTTACATGTTACTTCTTTGTGCATTATTTTCCTTTTTTGATGTAATTGTAACTCCCCAATTTATAGTTAGTACACTAATATATATTGTGTATAAGTCAGATATTGAAAATATTGCTATTTTTCTCTCAATGAATTATACCAGATAATTTCAGTTGATATTAGACTAAGAAATTCTGAATTTTAAAAAATAATAAAAAGTAAAGGATACAACAACACATTGCATTTTTCTGTTACTCAGAAAAAAATTCTTGATACTTTCTTCTTAGTGTATTCTCTGAATCTTTACAAACATTCTTTAACAATAAAGACTGACTACCATCCAGAGCACAATATACATCCACTACTTACAGTATCACACAGAATAATTGCACTGTCCTAAAAATCTTCTGTACTCTACCTGTTATCCCTCCTTCTATCTGAAACCAGCAACTGCTGATCCTTTTACTACCTCACAGCTTTGTCTTTTTAAGGCTGTCTTAAGATTTTTTCAATCAGTAATATGCAAAATTAAAATTCCTCAATGTTTTTCCATAGCTCGATAGATCATTTTTATTACTGAATAACATTCCACTGTCTGGATGTACCACAATTTATTTATCTATTCTCCTACTGCAGGACATTTTGGTCACTTCCAATTTATGGCAGTCATGAAGAGGCTGCTCTAAACATCTATGTGCTGACTTGTATGTGGCCAGAAGGCTTTAGTTCATTTGGGTAAATTAAAGGGAACATCCTTGCTGGATCACATGGTAAGAGCATATTTAATTTTATAAAGAACAGCCAAATTGTCTTCCAAAGTGGCTCTAGCATTTTATATTCCCACCTCAATGAGTGGGAGTCCCTCTTGCTACACGGCCTCACCAGCATTTAGTGCTGTTAGTGTTCTGGATTTTGGCCATTCTCAAATGTGGGTAGTAGCATCCCATTGTTGTTTTAATCTGAAGTTCCTTAATGATATAGGATGTGAAGCATTTTTTTAAAAGTATATTTGCTATCTTTATATTTTTAAATCTGCTTTGGGAGGTGTCTGTTAAGTTCTTTGGCCCATTTTTAATTGAGTTGTTCCCAAAATATTTCTTTCTTCATCTTCTGTAATTATGATCATACTGATCACTTGTATGTTTTGCTTTTCAGAATATGCATCTTTTAAAATCTGTACATTAGATGGTCAAACTATAAAAACAACTGGAGCTGCATCAAAGGCACACTTATTTTCAGTCACCTTGGTGACTATCAATACTGCTCAATTTGATCCCAGTTACATATTATGAAGTTTTCTATCCAATGCCCTGTGGCTATGGTAACTGGACTTTGTCTATAAGCCTCAGGATGCCCAGGACTGTGTGAGGCTGGCTGCCCTCAAATAACTTTTGAACCAATGTGTTCATGGTTCCTCTCTAGCTCAGGTTGTTC
>PVLC010024195.1:0-24926 GCA_004027655.1 Graphiurus murinus
CCGGTCTCAGCCTCCCAAATGCTGGGATCACAAGCATGCGCCACCATGCCCAGCTGCATTTTTTCATATGCTCATTGGTCATTTGTATGTCTTCTTTTGAGAAATGTCTGATTAGGTTTAATGTCCATTTTCAATCAGGTTATTATTTACTTATTTATTTATTATTTATTTATTTACTTTGCTATTCAGTTTTTGGAGTTCCTTGTATCTGCTAGATATTTAAGACTTGTCAGATGTATGGTTTGCAAATATTTTCTCTCATTCTCTAGGTTTCTTCTTCACTGTGTTTATTGTTTATTTTGTTGTGCAGAAGCTTTTAAGTTTCATGCAATCATTTGTCTGTTTATGCTTTTGTTTCCTGTGCTTTATCTGTCTTATCTGAAAAAAAAAATTGCTCATTCCAGATTCTATTCTTATTTGAGCTTTCTAAGCTGCCCTTAATATAGATACTACTCTCAAATCTCTTTTTTTTCTTTCCCCAAAGCACCGATAAAAGCTTATTTTAGCCCTTTCTGTACCTTCTATTCCCTCCTCTGACCTCTTCTCATCATTCAGGTCCTGTGTTTTCTTCTAGGAAGTAAGCCTATCTGTTCAAATATGAATTAAGTTAACTCTTTGGGTGCCTTCCAGTTTTTCTGCTCACCCAGTGTATCCTGAGAGCAAAAAATACACCACAGCCAACAAGGTAAATCTAGAATATTCCTTTAGGAGTTAGACTGGGTTACAAAAGTTATAAATATTTTTGTTAACATTTGTGATCCCACCACTCATGTAATCAATAGTTTTGTTTTTGTTTTTTAATCTTTTACAAACCATTGAAAGGCAAATGTCAAAGTCTGTAGTTCAGTATATAGTTTTGCACCAATGTTAATTTCTTAGTTTGGGCAAATAAACCAGGGTTTTATAGGTTTTATAGAGGAAGCTTGCTGAAGAGTATACAAGACCTCTCCATGTTATCTTCACAAATTTTCTGTAAATGTAAAGCCATTGTAAAATTTTAAAAAAAGTTACAATACAATTTTATGAAGATTAAGCTTCTGAAATTAAAAAAGTTTTTATTTGATAGCATTGATTAGCTCACAGTAACAAAAAGAAAATGTGATAAATTCTTTCCTGTGAAGGAAAAAAAAATGAATGAGAAAAGGATAAAGCATGACAAAATTTTGGAGATGGAACACACTTTTGAAATCATCTATTTCAAAATTATCACCTTGCTTGATGAAGAAACTCAATCTTTGAGAGGTTAAGAAGAATAATATGAATCTTATATTTGAACATACATCCAGACTCCTGACTATATATACTTTCATGCATATTTGGCAAAGACAAAATTTAGAGGCAGGAGTGGGTTATGGGTTATAATGATTTTCTATCTGATAAACCTAAAAGTCCCAGTTAATTTTTGTTTGACATTATCAATCTTTTCTATCTTCATTTTCTTTCATCTTTGGCCTTCTTAGTCTTTCTTCTGATAATGTTTGTGGTGACTAATGTTATGGGTGAACTTTATAAGTTAACAATTATTTGGTTAAAGATCAATCTAGATATTTCGATGAAGTTATATCTTTAGGGGTGATTAGCATTTATTTCAATAAACTTTGAGCAAAGCAGATTACCCTTTATAATGTTGGTGGATCTCAGTCAATCAGTAGAAAGCCTTGGGTCCCCCACAAAAGAAGGAATTCTTCTTCCAAACTTCTTTAAACTCAAGACTACCACATTCCAGCCTGCCTACATGTCCTGCAGATTTTAGACTTGCTAGTCCTCACAGTTTCATGAGACATTTCTTTAAAATAATTCATAGGTAAATAGATGATAGATGATAGATAAATCAATACATAGAAACATATCCAAAAGGATGGTTAGCTCTTTATCTCTGGAGAAGTCTTTCTAAATCATGTGTTCTCCAACATTTTGCTTCTTGGATGTGCTTAACACACTAGATTCACATTCATGATTTACCTACTATCTGAGTATATTTGGACTTAACCTTTTTTTGTGGTGTTTTTGAGATTGTCTGTTCCTTTGGAAATTAGTAAGTGTTATTAGGAATGTAAATGTTTCACTTGTTTAGGAAAAAAAAAAAAACATGGATAAGGTATGGTGGCCCATACTTGTAATCTCAGTACTCTGGAGACTGAGACAGGAGGATCACTGAGACTGAGACAAGAGAGTAAAGGCCAGCCTTGACAACTTAGCAAGACTCTCAGCAACTTATTGAGATTCAGTTTTAAAAGGTGGAGGCTAAGGATGCAGCTTGGAGGTAGAATGTTCCTTGGTTCAATCCCCAGTAAAAAAGGAGGAAAGGAAGAAAAGGAAGGAAGGAAGGAAGGAAGGAAGGAAGGAAGGAAGGAAGGAAGGGAGGGAGGGAGGGAGGGAGGGAGGGAGGGAAGAAAGGAAGGAAGGGAAAGAGAAAGATCGAAAGAAGGAAGGGGCAAGAAAAGAGTTAAGGGTTAAAGAGTTAAGGGTTAAAGAGTTAAGCAGAATTTTTTTGATCCTTTAATATATAAGAGTGTGTATTATGAATTTCTAGGAAGGAAATATAACATATTATGCTATCCAAAAGTATTTTATCATGAAATTTTTTTCCAAGAATATAGATCTAGAGTTCTTTATAAATGACTTTAGAAAATGCTGTGCTAAAGCTGTGCTGTGCTTATGACCCCAGTGTTTGTATCTCCCTTAGTTGGAATCTCCAAACTCTTCTGCGGTATTCCGCTGTCCATTGGTGGTGATTACCTGTGTAAATCAAGCTCAACATGCTGCCTGATATGGCAGAACCTCCATTTCCTCTGCAGGTCAGTCTCCACTAGGACCTTTAAGGCTTACATTATCAACCTAGAGTCTTCTGGATTCAGGGTGGTTTGGCTTATGGTGCACTATCAAGAGATAATAGGGCAGGGAAAAGAGAAACAATTGAGCATCTCTTCCCTAGCTTCCTCTGTGACTCACTGATAATATTGCATATGCCATTTTCCAGAGTGTTGGTGGTTGTATTCCCCTACTGCCATATACAACATTCAGATGTTCTGATTAGGCATCTCTTTCCTAAACTTACAAGGCTTTCTGGAATTGCAAATACTTCCAGTTCCAGTCTCTTCAGACCTAGAATTAATAAGGGCTTCCTGCTTTGGCTAGCCCCAGGGTGCTCCTCCATAACCCTGCTCAAACCTTGATACATATTTCATTCATTAAATTCTCTCAGTAGCACATTTGAGTGTTCCAGGGATCCTGATACACTCAGCAAGCTCCAAATTGAACTCATTATTATCTCTCAAAACCAGTTCTTATTCTTAATGCCATTCATTTACCCAACTTAGATAAGAACTCCAGCAATTATGCTGAGCCCTAACCCGTAATTGCCATTCTAAGATAATGGGAATAGACTGAGCCTTGTTAGGAGACACCTGGCTTCCAACTGCAATTGTGCCATTTTTAGATTTGTGTTATCTTGGGCAATTTACTTGAATTTCTCTGATCTTTGTAAAATGATTACATCATATTCACTGCCTGGAATTGTTTTGAAGGTTAAACATGATTATTTATGCTACAATAGTAGCATAAATCTTTCCATGACAGTAGCCTCCAAAATTTGTCTTATTCTGCAAATCTTCAAGGCTGCCTCACAACAATTTGTCTTTTCTCTATTTGACACAATGGTCAAGTCATACTACTTTCTGTTCAATTGTTTAACAGCTCATAGTCTATGAGGAAGAGTAAAGCTTTACTTGTTTGTACAAAGTTGTTCAGGACATGGCCCCATCTTGTACTAAAAATTATATTTGAGTTTCATGTACACTGATCAATGTCATAAATGCAATTAACTTACTAGCTTGTATGGATACTAATAAAAACACAAAATTAGTGGTTTATTATATATAAGGAATCCCTGATATAAAAATGATACTGATAATAACAGCAACTTATTGTTGAATACCTAACTGTGCTAGTAAATCTGTTAAGTTGTTATATGCATTATTTCACTTAATCCCCTTAGCAACTTTCTGAGTTAAGTAGGTACTAAAAGTAGTTTGGTTTATACATTTAACAAAAATTTATAACTAAATTTACATTCCATTAAAAGTCACCAAAAATGTAAGCTTATTTTACCACAAAGAAAATATTATAGTCACCTAAAGTTCAATAAAAAACTATTGTGTCATAGAGTTAATGGAATAAGAACCAAAGCCAAATTTCTACTTTCTTATTTTATGTTTTATGTGCTTGGGATATATCTCACTGAAGAGGTATGGTGATAAATTTCTCAGTTTAATAGAATGGTAAATAAAACATTACTAGCTCCTGTAGAGCAATGTCCTCTGATGCATCCTATGGTAAAAAATTATCTTATACTAAATTTTGTATGATGCTCCTTTCTTCTCTGTAGCTACATAAATCTGACTAACTTACTTGTTATGACCCAATACAAGTCTTCTGGTTTTACTACATAGCCTTGCCTCATTCATATCTCATCTTCCTTCAAACTTTTATAGTCTTTATGATCTGTGCAACTCATTTTTGTATTTTGGAAAATAATGCTTCATAGTATTACCCATTGCCCCCAACAAACTTGATATCTCTGTCAAAGTCACCACTATATTATATATAACACATCAACAGTGGCTTTTTGCATGAGAAAAAGCTGAGGAGGCATTATTTTGTTATTAAGGCAGCTAATTACCAATATACCAGTCTGAAGGGGGAAAAAACAAACAGGAGATGGGAAATCTTTGAATCTTTGAGTACAAGAGCAAAGAAGAATCTGAGGATCTGTTTAAGTTCAGCCTCAACAGTTTATAGGTGATGACATGGAAGTCCTAAGAAGTAAATTGATTTGTCAAGGAGAACAGGTGATTTAATATACGACTAGTCCCTGTTTATTCAAAGATTCAAAGCAATAAAACTTCATTATGGTGTACAAAGCATGCTGTGGGGGAGGACAGTGAAATCCAAGGAAGGCTTGATACAACTTCAAGGTATTAAATAAGCAGTATATTCTAGGCATGGTGGCACATGCTTTTAATCCCAAAATGTAGGAGGCTGAGACAGGAGGATGGCAGATTTAAGAACAATGAATGGTAACCTAGCAAGACCTTTTTTCAAAATAAAAAAATAAAAAGTGCTGGGGTGTTCCTGGATTCAATCCTCAGTACCACAAAATACCTAAATATATATATATATATATACACACACACACACACACACACACACACACACACACACACATACATACATAAGTGATCTGAGATAAGAAGTGCAATGCTACTTCCCAGAACAGAATGAATGCTGGGAGAATCTATTTCTTTCTACAAAAAGAAAAAATGGCTGTTACACACTTTAAGGATATGTTGAGAATTTTTATTTGTAATGGAGTCCACGATTCTTTAGATTTCTACAGTTAAGGCTCTAAATTGTTTTAAAACGTCTGTGAGCAAATTTAATAACACAGTCTTTATATAAGTTCTATGCCTTAATACTTTAAAATTGCAATGTGTTTACTTCAGACAACTTGATCTGTATCCCTCAAATCAAATAACATTCTTTAGTGTCCACAAGCAAGTTTCTTCTTTTTGCATAAAGCCATTTCCTTGAAACTTAGTCCTAAGGAAGTTCCAGACCAAAATAGTGCATCAAGAGGACTGGCATAATCAGCTTCAGTAAAAACAGCTTGATTAATACTAAATATGTCCTAGTTCCTAATCAATTATGCTAATGCAGTCCTAGGCAGCACATCTGCAGGCCCATGAGCTCAGCACCACCTGATAATGTGAACTCCTTGGGAGCTGCTCAGTCTTGGGAGCCTCTTCTGTGCAAGGACTCTGCCTTTCCATGAATCAGAAGTGTTTGTGTTAACAAAAGACTCGTGATCCTGAAACACCATTATTTTATTCACTTAAACATAGTGCTGAATTCTGAGATGAGATGTCAAATTAAATCTCTCTTTAAATATAACAATGGAACCTAAGTGTCCCACTTAACAAATAACACATCCTTCTCCAAGTGAAAAATTGACAGGCAAAACATTTGTTACTTGGTGTTTTATGAACCTCTGCTAGGAGATAAATTGGAGCCAAACAGTTGAATAATCTATCAAAGTATTACTTAAGTTGGGGAATCTGAGTTCATTGATTTATCTCCACCTCATTAGAATCTGATAAAACTTAAGGTGTCACTAGTACTCACAGTTGGCCTCTTGTTCTGTGAACATTTGAGTAGGGACACTGTCACTTGCCAGTTTTTTAAATTATCTCTAGTCATATGAACTTAAAATTCAAATGTAAATATAACTGATTTTTTTCTTTCTCTTTTTGTCTATTTTGGACTAAATTCCATAAGGTTTGGACTAAAGCACTTGCTTATTATTTATGTAAAATAGATACAATAATAGCCAGAGATGATATTATTTAGAGTTGCTGTTGTTACTGCTTTGGGTACAAGCTGTTAAATTTTAGTCTAGTTAAGATTTTTTAAATATATTTAACATCTATCAGTTAAAATCACAAACAGAAGATGATAAAAGTCAAGCATATGATAGAAATGCAAATCCATTGATGGATTAATAATTTGAATGCATTCATTGGGTGGTAACATAGGGAGGTAGAGTGTGGCTGTAGGAGATGGGTGGGGGTGTGGTTTGGGGACTATATATGTCCACAAGACTCCTTCTCTCTCTTTCTCTTTCTCTTCCAACCTCCAAAATGTAAAAGCAGAGTCCATCCATGTGCCCTGCCACCCTGCCACCATTTATACTTCAGAGCTGGCTCTATGGACTGAAGCCATAAGCCCTGGTAAATCTTTCTTCCTCTATGTTTTTTCTTGTCAGGTATTTAGCTCACAGCCAATGGGAAAGATAACTAAAACACTGACCAGGCTGGCACTGTGATCTCAGCTTCCTTCCGCTAGTATTGTGAGAAAATAAATTCCTATTGTTTGTCCAGTTGGTTGTCCTTTGTTATAACTATCCAAGAAAACTAAGGAAACAAGATTGATCAGAACTTATAAACTATATATCAATATGTTATTGTTTTTTGCATAATTCTCACACAGAGAAGAACAATATCTGGAGCCAAGTAAGTGAATGATTGAAGTAGGGACATAGGAGTTGATGGGACCATGGGAAGCTTGCTCTATCCCAGGCATTTACATTCAAAATAAGTAAATACATGAAATAAATGAATAAATAAAAGACCTGTGTGTGTCAGAGACTTGTTTGTAGCTGAAGGGAATAGGAGATAAGAGATTTGTACCCTGGACTAGGATTTATGCCACTCTATAAATATTCAAGAGGCAATGTCATTATCAAATCTTATGAGAAGGATGCTCACAAACTAAGTCATGGTGACTAGTGACCAAACAATAGAATTCTTTTTCTTTCTTTCTTTTTTTAGATTCATATTAATAGAGTACTGATTTACAGATTGTATGTGATTTTTATTTAAAATTTGCAACTGATAATTCATTCAATTTGTGTAGCAGAAGAAGCCAAAATAATTTACATACTATATAATGGGTAGTTACAATTTACAAGTAAAATAATACTCTCTAGCCCATTCTCATTAACATTTCTCCTGCACTTTTATAAGCCTTTCTGAAATAGTTAACATACTTGGTCTGAAACATTTTGTGTTTTCTCAGACCATGAGAAGTGAAAGTTTCTCCATGAGTGGTATTCCAGTCCTTCTGAAGGACATCTGGCTGATTTATAGGTGACTCAGGTGACTAACACTAAATTAAAAGCATTTTTGTAAATACACACGTTGCTCTTCATCTTAGTCTAAAATCATCTCAGGATTTATCACTCAAATATGATCCTGGACAAAAAGCATCAGCAATGCTTGAGAATTTGCTAAAAATGCAGAAATTCTGGCCCTACCACAGACCTACTGAAAGTGAATGTTTTCACAGGATGATTTGTGTGTACCTTCAGTTTTGAAAAAGGTACTTTTGATCACCATCAGAATATGATGTTTCCATCAGAGAAATGTGTGAAATTTAAAGCATAAAATTTTATGTCTTCATAGTCCAAAAACATGTTGCTGTCTCAATAGAATAGAAGGTAAGACCCTCATGCTCCAAGGTCTGCATTGTAATATAATAGAACCATTTCTGGGCATGGAACTAGAAATCTAGGACTGGAATCCCAGTCTTGCTATTTACCTTTTTAACACAAATAAATTTAAAACCTTCATTTGTTCATTGTTAACAAAAATATCAACTTTGCAGGGATTTTTGAATATTGACTATAAAATACATGCAAATGAAATAAACTCAATGTTCTAAATAAATGCCAGCTAAAGACAGAGCAGGACCACAGGCTTGATCGGCATCCAGCTGTATATGTGAAAAAACACACTAGTGTCAGAACACCATTTTAGGAAAACTGCACCTGCTCAGCTACTCATATCCTGCCCTGGCTATTCAATGTGTGAAACATATCACATAGTTAGAAACATATTGCATAGTCAAATAGGACATTGGGATCTGTAGTCAGTTGGAAAATAAATATATCTCCAAGACACTCAAACCTAATATAAAAAATAAAAATAAAAAAACTATGTGGAGCAGACCACATATTTCTGATATTTGGTGTATTGGCTATGTAAGATTTGTCATCCATGGAGAAAACCAATAGCTCTCAAAATTTAATGTGTAAAAATTCAGCTAAGGCATTTGTTAAGTACAGATTTTTCCTTCGCTGACATGCTACAAAATCTGGTTCACTACATCTAAGATGTAGTAGGAAGATGCAATTTTAATAAGCTTTATAATTGATGGAATTAATTTTGATGTCAATCCACAAACTATTTGTGAAAAGTTGTGTGAAGACAATAAAATATAGTCACAGGGGAATTTACTGACTTCATTAAAATTTAATAGAATAATAAAATAGCAATTATTATAGTTTAATTCTATGTATACAACACCTCTCTGGAGTAGGCAATTATAACAATAGTATTTTATAAAGAATCTGACTCTTTAGATATCACACTGAAGATCATCCAGGTTAGAAAATGGCAGAGCCAGAAGGTGAACACAGATCTGTGTGATTCTGAAGCACAGACTTTCGATCACTATATTATGTCACAAGGCTCAGAACTCCCACCATCTCTCTAAGTAAGAAATGACCAATACTGGTCACTTTTGTAAGAGGGGTTTAGAAAGTCATAAAATGAACTGAAGTTATCAGACATTTCTTCTTCATTATTGGTAGATTCATTGTGGAATAGAGTCCGAGGGAGAGAAGAGAGGTAAGGGATAAAGGAAAAAAGAGATTATAGCCATGCAATATTTTCTGGAGTCCCAAATGTCCTTTAGAATAGTCTGTTAAATAATTATACTTGGATGACCCATAGGAAACTCTCCTGTGAGAATCACTTCCCTGGTCCTTCTCACTAGGCCTATTTTTTTTCCCTATGGTTTTCTATCTTCTGGCACCAGCTTCCACCAGGATAACTAATTCAGAAATCATGAAGTCATTCTAATATTTTGTTTTTCCCTTAACACCTGTATCCAATCAAACCCATAGATCAATTGATTGTCATTTTAAACATTTTCTGACCCATATATTTTTCTCTCTCTAATACCACAGTTTAATTCAGGGCTTCAATGTGATTTGATTATTATTTTCTCAAGTGCTTGCAAGCAAATCTCATTCCAACAGTCTAGTCAATAGAATGGTTGCCAACTTGAGTTTTCTAAATGTACATGTTTATCCTATCCTTTGGAAATTTCCCATTTTCTACAGAAAAAAAATATTTCTTCTCCTAGGAGGAAACATTTGTACTTGCATATGCCCAAAATATCTGTGAAACATTATATAAGTAACTAACACTAGCTCTGTAGGGAGGAGACTGGGTCATTGGAAGATAGGACCGAGAGGAAGAATTTTACTCCATGCCATTTTTGTAACTCTTATGTTTCATACCATGTAAATGCATAAAAAAATTAGAACAAATAGAAATCCCTTACCTGGGTAAAATATCATTATGTCAAATATTTGCAAAACAAATGTAAATACAATCAGGATTTAGGAAGGAAGAAAGTAAAGAAAGTTAGAAAGGAAATGGTTAGATAAAGTAAGAAAATAAATGTTCTAGGAGTATCTCAGACTGGATATATTTGCAATTTAATCAATGCTTTATAAAGAAATCTCATGCTTAGCCTAGAAGGCTCTTAATGATCTGCTTTCCAAATGTCTTTCCATCAACTCCCTCCAATCCTCTCCATTCTCATCCTTCTTATTTTTTTCCAATCTGTACTACGTGTTCTTCTGTGGGCCAAAATTCTTTCTTTCTCACCTCTGTGCCTTTGTACATGTGGATCCTTCTATGTGTAATGTTTCTACTTCCCTTGCTTGCTTGCTGAGAAAAGGTTCCTGGGGTCCTCCTCATCTCTTCCAAGCAGATCCATATTCTCCCTCGGCTTAGCCTTTGTAATACTTTATTCTAACTGTGTTTTCAGTTCTTATTGCACTGAAATAACACATCTCTACACACTTTTTAGGAATTCGAAATCCATTTCCTTCAGGGAGGCCCACTGCTTTACAGGGTTTTTCTGGGTAATCTTCTAGCTATACCCTGTCTCAGGACTAGAAGCCCGTAGGGCAGACTGAGTGTAGAAACCTGGAGTCTCTTCTCTCATACACTGTAGATCCCTGGCCATGAGATCCCCCCCCCCCAAAGTCCTTACTATGATGCCAGTGGCTGCATAGGCCACTTCCTGGATGAACCATCATCCATGTGATCACTCCTAGCCTCGTGGGATGGAGCCCATAGGCAACTGTTGAGGAGACTGGATAAAATTTATACAACTAGGCTGAGGTATCATTCTGTGCAAACAGAATGTTCTGCAAACAGAAGATCCCTTTCAGTGTGGGACAGAGCTAGAAGTGGAGAGGGGCTGTGGTCTGGGGGAGATCTCCATTTGCACTCTTGCAAAAGTATAGTGGTACATTGGACTTTAATTACTTGTGTTTTATATCTGTCTTGGTAGGGTAGGAATCATTTGGCTATTAATCTCTGAATCCCGTGTACTTTGAAAAAGTGGCATGATCTTATTGTTGGGATGCAATAAATAGTAGTTGAAGAAATTAATGAATAAGATCAAATGACTTTAAATTTCCAGTAAAATTGATTATAATGCCATTTTCTTCATGTTATTTTGCTGATATTAAAAAATTTGAAGAATTGCTTATTAGTAGTATTATTAACTACTAATTGTATAAAAGAACTTACAAACTATATATGCATGAATTATATATATAGTATTAATATATTTTCGTATATAAAATACATGAGTATTTCATATGTAAATATATACATATATTACATATATAGTTTGATTTTCATAATAACTCTAGGAGGTCTGTAGTATTCTTATTCCATCTTAGAGATGAAAAACTTACAAACTGTGAATTTGTCTCTCAAAATTTGAGAGTTTGTAAAAGGTGGGACTCAGACTTAAACCTAGAAACTCTGGCATGAGAGTCTTCTGACACAAAATTGACTAAGTTATGGTAAGTGCAAGAATTGCAAGACATATTGCCTGTTTGTCCCTATGTTTTCTAGCTTGATTTCCTGGGTAGGAAGCTGATGATCCTTCTGAAAGCTGAAGGTCATCAAAACAGACTCTAAAGAGGAAATTTTCCCTCTTCCAAAAAGAAGCAAATTAGAATTTTAGGAAAAGTAAGTTAAAGCTTATGCATAACTAAAACTGTGTAAGAAAATAATACATATTTTCTTATTTTTATTCTTATTTTGTTTTGCTTGTCTACATTCTAATTTATGTAAAACAGATATTGCTGTAGAAAAGTAAGGTAAAATACTTGCCTTCAAGAATAAGCGTTGCCATCGTGGGTCTGGAAGCTTGTATTGTAGGTGACGGAGGAGGAATGGCTGGACTTTGTCCTGTGCATACAATGCAGGAGTAGGTGATGAAAAAAATCATTAATAAATTTAATATCCACGACTAAAATAGCTAGCTCAATCTTCTGCATGCATAATTCATAATCCTGAGGATAAATTAATATTATTATGCAATAAGAAAACTAGTATTAGGTAGGATCTTTAAGATGACACTTTCACAAATTCAGTTATCTTTAGAGCTATTTCTGCATATGTTATTTTTCATAGATGTATATACAATATCAAATATCTCAACTGAATTTTATTAATGGGAAAACCTACCTGTGATCGAATAAAGCAATTTATTTTCAATATGCACTTTAAATTATGAAAACTAAAACCACAGAAGCTGGGAGGAATCCTAATATAGAGAATACCACATTTTTTTTTACTTAACAAAAAATTCTCAAATGATATAGTAGGCAATAAAGAAGGTTAAAATTCATAGGCCTTTTGATATTGAACAGGTACATTTTCTCCTGCCAAAATAAATGGCCCGTAGTTAAGTAAATAATGAGCCAAAGGGAAAATATATTCAGTTTTATAGAACCTTTGAAAGGTTCCTCAAGCCTCTGGGCTTATTATGAAACGTAAAAAAAGAAAAGCATCCCACCATCATTTCTGAGTGCCTTTTTTTTTATCCCAAATGATTTCTTTAATCAACCAATACCTTCCAGGCTATGAACTGTAAACATTAACCATCACATGATCTCATATGAAATGCTTGAAAAATGTTTTAACATTCATTTGCATTCCATAAGTTTCTGCTGCGTGTTTCTGATCCAGGAATCAATGTGGGCATGTATACCTTTTAACATCTCACTGACAACTAGATATTATCAAATGTCAGCAGACCTGCCTGCTTACTGCAATTTTCCATTTTTAGAATTCTTCAAAATTAGTTATCTGTGGCTAATTATGGTTTAGCAAGCAGAGCAATCAGAGTTGCGCACACATTGCATTCCAGGCCTGGGTCCTCATATCAAGTACAGCTTAGTCTTTACTCATTACAGAATTTTCTCATAGGCATCACACTCATACAGACTGAACATGCCCAAATACATAAAAGCAATGCATATTATTGCATATCATACAATAGGCCATATACGTAAAACATAAATCTATATTATTATTATCTTCTTATGTGAACAAAGACTTGATTAAAAATATAAGAAAACATGGACGTTCTTTTTAAATGAGCCAAGAACACTGAAAGGAAGCTTGAGCTACACAATTTTCCCCTTCTTAATATTTATATGTGTTTACTATGCGCTAGGAATTATTCACGCCATTTTCATGAATTGAATCATTTAATATCTACAAGATATTTAGGATATAATTTTGAAGACTGAGGCAAACAGGAGACCAGGCTACTCAACTCCTAAGAAATGGAGCTGAATTTCAATGAAGGGTCCAGAGTGGTAGTGGCTAAAGTCCCCCTCAGACTGCCTGAGGCTGCAGAAGGGTCTCTTCTACATATATACACACACATATATGCATATGTATATATCTATATCTATATATCTATATATCTATATATATATATATATATATATATATATATATATATATATATAAGATAGGATGGTATTTTGGAGCTTTTAAAACTTAGAATCCAGGTTTAAGAGGGAGTATTAAATTAAATGATGAAAACGTAAAGTGCAAAAGCCTGTGAATATAAAGTAATTGTTGCTATATACTATGGTTTTCAAAAGTATCTTTAGAAATTGTGCTTGTTGAATATAAGCAAATTTCTACCTCTTATAGTTCTGCTAACAGTAGTACATGTATAATAATGATCTCTTATGGTCTCAATGAACTTTCCAGGAATGTATTATATATGAGCTTCCCTTAGGAATTAAGCATTATTTGTGCTATAAAATATACTTAAATTTACCTAGAAGGATGATAAAATCATTAGTAGTAGTAGTAGTAGTAGTTAGCAGTATTTAAAAAACTTTACTTATCACTTATTATATACTAGCACTAAGGAGCCATTAAACCAAAAATTGCTCAACCCTGCCTTCAAGAAATTTTCAATTTACTAGCTAAACAGACTTTTAGACAGATCTCTTTAAAAGTATGTAATGATAGGAAAATAATATATACAGAATAGACATTACAGAAAGATTCCTGGAGAAGGTTAATTTAAATACCTTAACAGAATTTTCCAAGTAAAGAAAGGCAGGACAGAGGAAGGGATTCTAGGTAGAAGGTATCTGGTGAAAAAAGGCCCAAATATCAAAATTTGTAGAATGACCAAAACAAACAACCTAAAGCCTCTTAGCATAAAACGCAGTATCTACTTCACATTCAGAAATTTTTATAGCTATAATGGACTTTATTATGCTCTCAAAAATGACCAACTACATGGTTACCTGGTAGTTAATACAATAAAGAAGTAAGACCAGAGGAGACTCTGGATAAAATAAGTAAAATAACATAAAAAAGGGGCCAGGAGTATAGCTCAGAGGTAGAATACCCCTGGTTCAATCACCAGTACCAAAAAAAAAAAGGAAACCAGACAGTTGTCTGCTGCCTCCACGGTGGCAGTGATAGGTGTCTCTGACAGGGATATTATTAACTCGGGACAAGGCTTTGTTATATTAAAAGGTACCAAAACAAATCAGGCAGGTCGTGCTTAAACATGACCCATGACTTCAGCACGAACTTAGAGAAAGTCTCCTTTTATGTTCAAATAATGTCAGAGAGTTCTATTGAAATCAGAGACCATTTTGCTATGTGAATGAACATATTATACACTCAACACTACTTTGCATAATAAATTATATTAGATAAAATATGCTAAAATATGACTATTAGACAATTTTTAAATGAAAGAAAAATTATTGAGGATAAAGATTGGAAACTGAGGAGTCAAAGGGGAGTGAGTTTTCAGCTATATCACTTCTGAGCTGAGTAAACCTGAAAACCTCAGATTGTCTCCAAGCCTCAGTTAGGGACTTTATAAAATGAGGATGGGTTTTAGGGGTGATATGAGGATTAAGTGATGAAGCATCAGAAGCATAGTAGATACCCAAAATATTAGCTTTTTCTTAAAATTCAAACCTCATCTAATTACACAATTTAAACTCCATCTAATTACACAAGAGGACATGGAGCTGTCTTTTGAAGTAAAAAAACAAAAACAAAAATAAATTGAACATGATAGGAACACAAAAATTCATTTACAAGAAAGAAGCTTATGATTTTATTAGGAATATATTCCTTTGGAATTCCTGAGAATTATTACTCTCTGAAGGAAAAATTTAGGTTGTTGAAATTTCCATTGTCACTCTAAAGGTACCCTTCATTTTACAAGCTATTACCTGAAAATATTTCTGACATTCAAATATAGTGAGTTGGCTTCATTTTTGCTCCTTGAGTGATTTTGGTTGGCTTATTTCCATAATACCTGAATTGCATGTTTGTAAGCTGCCAATAATTTATTGTTTTGAGTTTTTTCTCACACAAGTCAATTTGGTTGTTTTGAGTTTAGTCAAATTCTGTAGGGGATAGTATGCAGTGTTCCTTCTTTCTACTGATCTAAGTGACTGGCATTTTCTTTACTTTGCTAAAATGATGAATGGGATTATTGGAAATCTCAAGTCAAGTAGGAGGCTACAAGGTGAATTCAGACTGCATGACTGAGAAAATCCTCAATAGTAAAGTTGAATCTACTTTCTTTATTTTATATACTTTTATTGGTGCATTGTAATTATTTTTCCAAATACTTTTATTGGTGCATTATAGTTTCACATCATAATGTAGTTCAGAGTGATAGTAATTCACATGCACACAGTACTTGGTGGGCCACCAACATCCTCCCCACTTCCCCTTCCCAATATAAGATTTTGAAATTGGCATTGGTATTTTCATATATATGTATTAATGATGGAAACACTTCCAAGTAATATAGATGTATATGCATAATAAATAATAAATATGTATATGAATAATATATATATGTATATATTACTTGGAAGTGTATCCATCATTAATTCTCCCAGTGCATTGTAATTATACATCATAGTAAAGCTTAAAGTCATATAAACAAATATGCACACTGGTCTCCTTGTGTTTTCCTTCAGATCTTCTCACTCCTCCAGTACATAATAGTGAGATTGGTAGTGATATCATCATACATGGACAGAGCATAATTTGAAATGTTTCTCATCAATTCCTGCTTTTCCCTTCTCCACCTCCCTTCCTCTATCCCCTACCACTATTGAACTGGTTCCTCTTTTTAATTATATACAGTCCCTTTGGTTTCCCATTTTCTCTCTAGCTCCCACATACGAGAGAAAACATTTGATCCTTGACTTTCTCAGACTAGTTTCTTTTTCATATTTTAAAATTTTATTTATTTATTTATTCATTCATTCATTCACGAATTTATTTTTGTGGTACTGAGGATTGAACCCAGAGACTTTCAGCCTCTGAGCTGTACCCCAGCCCTATTCCATTTTTTTTTTTTTTTGTGGTACTGGGAATTGAACTCAGAGGCATTCTACCCTTGAGCTACACACCCAATCAGATTTTATTTCTTATTTGGAAACACTCTTACTATTTGATGAGTCTCACTACTTACTGAGGCTGTCCTCAAACCTGCAATCCTCCTGTCTCAGTATCGTAAGTGCAGGGATTACAGATGTGCACCACCACATCTGGCTAATTTTTAATTTTGAAACAGGTCTCACTAAGTTGCTAAGGGCCTGGCTAAATTGCTGAGGCTGGCTTCACATTCGTAATCCTCTTATCTCAGCCTCCCAAGTACTAAAGGCATGTGCCAACACACCAAGCTCTGAGACTAGTGTTTTTATAAGTATTTCATGGTGGAAAACTATTTCTAGAAAACTGAAGCCTACTCCTTACATATTGTAATTAATGCTGAGGAATTTTTTTTTTCTCTTACATCCGATATAGACTTTATTCTCTAGGCCCTTATTGCATTTACTGGAACTATTAAATTTTATGCCCAGGGGACTCTACACACTTTGGAAAGACCTCCAGTTCTGCAAACAATGAGTGGCAATGCATCCTGAAATGGGGAGGTGTGAGGATCACAAGACACTTGTAAATCTATGACAGAATGTAAAGTGGGAAGATGCGAATCTAAGAAAAATTTCTAATAAGAAAATGATAGACAAGTTATTACAGCAATAATATCCTTTACACTTTGACACAAGTTTCCCCAAATACTTTTGTAATGCATAGAATAATATTCGTAAAGTTAAAATTTAACATATAATAAATGAATTAATAAATTAAATAAATTGGACATGATTTTATATTTTAGACTGTGATGTAAGATTATGCTAGGGTCATGAACTAACACAGACAACTGACCTTCATGTTTCCTTATTGAGTATTTCTGTCTCCTGCTTTGTACAATCTTAGACTACTTACAAATGGAAGGAGAAGACTATAGAGAAAGAGTGCCAACCACTCTTTGCTTTCCCATTTCTTCTATCAAGAAATTCTGAATTGCCGCTTATAATTATTTCAGAGCCACAAATTTGCTGCTAAACAGAGCTATCTTCTGGAACTGCAAGTCATCTGAGGAAGGTTAAGAATTTGAGCAAGGCAGGCAGGTGGAAGGGGTTTTTACTTCTAGGAATCTTTAGACCTTACACTTGTTATTATTAATTTTTTTAAATATTATTTTCTTAGTGCATTGCAATTGTACATCATAGTGAGGTTCAATATGGAAAAAAAATACATGCACACAGCTCCTTGTATATTTCCCTCCACATCCACTCTGCTCCACCTCCTCCCTCCCCACCCATGTTAGTAAATTGATAGTAATACCTTCACATATTGCCATAGTATTGTTTGAACTGTTTCCTTCTTTAATCATTCCTATTCCTCTCCCCAGATTCCTCTAAGTCCCTTTCCATACTCTACAGCTCTATCTCCACATTATTTTAAGTCCCTAATGTTTCCTGTTTTTTTCTCTCAATTCCACATAGGAGACAAACCATGCAACCCTTGGTTTTCTAGACTGACTGATCTCAGCATAATATCCATACTCCAGTTAGGATGGCAATCATCAAGAATACAAACAATAATGAGTGCTAGCAAGGATGTGGAGAAATAGGAACTTATACAGTGTTGGTGGAATTATAAATTAGTACAACCTTTATAGAGATCATTATTGAGGTTCCTCAAAGAACTAGGAATGTAACCGTCATATGACTCAACTATACCACCACATGACCCAGATATCCTCAGTATCTTTCCATGAGAATTAAATCAGAATAATAGAGTAATAAATGTATATTCATGTTTAGAGTAGCACAATTCATAGTAGCCAAATTATGGAACCAATCTAGGTATGCATCAACAGATGAACAGATAAAGAAAATGTGGAATATATACACAATGGAATTCCACTCAGCCCAAAGGAAGAGCAAATCATACCATTTGCAAGAAAATGGATGGAACTAGAGAATATTTCTGAATTTCAAAACTGTGCTTTGTATTTCTTTTCTACTTCCCAGGAAGCTCTCAACACCAAGTGCAACCCTACATTCCTATTCAAAGAAAGGCACAGCAGTGTGAAGGAGGCCTCAATGGAAAATCAGAGAGAGACAGATACAGAGACAGAGAATGAAGGTCACTTTAGACCAAAGAGAACCAAGACACAGATTCAATGGGAATACAAGAAGGGGAGAAATATGGAAAACAAGAAAGCTCTACTATTATAATTTCTCTTTGGTCTTATTTGAGAAGAGTGCAATATCAGAATACTTTAACCAATCTCTCTGTTTTCTAAAACTTATAATTTTCTCCTTTGGTGGCAAAAGACAAAGGTTTGTCTTTAATATTAGAGATGAATTTTAAAATTTTATGATATTAGCCTTACAATATCTCATTCTAGATATGTTTTGTAAAGATCTAGGGCTTGAAACTTCACATGTCTACTGCAGGTCCCCATTTATTCACAAAATCTGTTAATGGTGCTTCTTGAGTAGTTATCATATGACATATATAGGACTTGCATTGAGCATATAGTGATGTACACAATGAACAGGACATGCTTAAAAGAGATATATAATGCACATGAGAGGAGATGCTGGCCTGTACTAAGTGGTTTGCAGTGTAGATTCACTCACTCATGCAACAAATATTTATTGAGTCCTTAATAATTGTACTCAATAATGATGACTTGTTCTTGTGGAGTGGACACACAGTAAATAGGCAATTATCATTTAACTTAGGTCTAAGTTGTTTCAAGGTAAAATGAGAACAATAATATCTGCTCCAGCTGGGTTGTTGTGTTTATGGAGATAATCATACAAATGAAATCACTGAAGGGACAGCAGTGAAGAGAGATGCCTGTTGTCATAAAGCTTACATTAGTGATAGAGAGATGCTGCTGATTAACAACCAAAACAGAATATTTCAGATCTCACAAATGCAGAACAAGCAAAATAAGGCTTTAGGGCAGCATGACTTGGGGAAGGGACTATGCTATGTGGAATAGGGAAGGAAGCCCAGGGTCACCACAAAGCAGAGCCCCACTAACCTATACAGAGTTTTGTGTAAATTAGACAAACTCACATAGAGCATGTTTTTGTTAGTGTGGATTTTTCTAAAGGAAATAGTAAACATTTGAAATAGTCTTTTTTGTTTGTTTGTTTTTTAAAGATCACTGACTTCCATGTGAACAAAAAAAAGTTTGTAGAGAAAAGATGTGAGGCAGCAGGAGATCAGCTGGAGACTATTGAAAGAACCCAGGTGAAGCCAGGCATTTCTATATACACTTGAAATCCCTGTACTATAATCCCAGTACTGAGATAGGAGGATCTCAGGTTCAAAGTCAGTCTCAGCAATTTAACAATGCCGTCTACAACATAGTGAGATCCTGTTTCAAAATTAAAAGCATGAAAAAAGAGCTGGGAGTATAGCACAGGGGTAGAATGCCTCTGGATTCAATCCCCAGTATCACAAATAATAATAATAATAATAATAATAATAATAATAATAATAATAATAATAATAGAACCTGGTTTCTCTTAATGTAAAAAAAATAATAATTATTTATATAATTATTTATTATTATAATAAAAGAACCTGGATGAAAGATAATGCTGGTGTAATAGGTAGGTTTCAGTGGAAAATAATTCATCCAATGAGTAAATATTTATTGAATATCTACTTAGTACCGGGCTTTTTTCTAGGATATAGAT
Source organism: Graphiurus murinus (assembly GCA_004027655.1). Taxonomy (NCBI): domain Eukaryota; kingdom Metazoa; phylum Chordata; class Mammalia; order Rodentia; family Gliridae; genus Graphiurus; species Graphiurus murinus. The sequence goes on from PVLC010024195.1 coordinate 20,099, forward strand.
TTATAGCAGTGAACAATGCAGGCAAAATTCCCTAATTTCTGGAGCTCAGTCTAGTAGTCTAAGACAAAAAATAGCAACTAAATAAGCAAATTGGCAATAATTAGAAAATTTATTGGGGAAGGGTTATAAGGAATGCTATTCAGAGTAATAAGTGGTGATTTAGAATACATGGTCAATGAAAGACAAAGTGTGAGGAAGTAGATGGATTTGGAATACATTTTGAAGTGGACCTAATAGGACTTTTAAATACATTTTGTGTGACAAGTGAATATAAATACGGATGACTTTCTCAATTTAACTTGAGATTCTGGAAACAAATAAGAATAGAACCCTGATAAAGGGAACATATTTGCCATTCACTCAGCTACCTGTTTATCAACTAATCACTTATTCATTACCTATTACCTACTTATATAATTATCAGTTTTGCCAAAGAGGAGTATTGCAAAAGAATCTATAGTTACTTTGTTGGGTTACAAGAATAATATATCTTATGATAGTTAATTTTAAAGATTTTTTTCATAATTTTAGAAAAGTTTTAAGCAAATTAGAGTGGATTATTTAATATAAATTGGCTACATGACCCTGCTATAAGGTGTTTAAGACACCAGAAACTTCAACTTCTTAGATCAAAGAGCATCCTCTAGGCCATAATGTTTCTACTGGGATGGTTTCTTTGCATCCTGATAAAAATCTTCTCTAATATTTTCATGCATTATTATATATTTGCGTATTCACTTTGATGGAAAGCAAGGGATAGTAGCCAAATACATATTTCATACATTCTTTTGATTAAAAATGATAAAGGTGATATTAATGTTTTTTCTTCCTCATTTCCAATTTATGAAGTAGAAATAATTTTCCACAGAAAATCCAACTAAAGAAAAGAAATAAGACTGATTCAAGATTGTATTATTGTTCCATTTATTTTGTACCTTGTTTATAACAGAATACTTGATGTTCAGATGTAACAAAAGTAGATGCATAGATGCATGGAATCATAATTATAGGATTTAAGGATGTGAAAGAGATTTTTAAATCAGTTACTCTAACACTTAAATTTTTCAGGTGGTTAAAAAATGGAAGTATAAATAACTAAACCAAGTCTATGTATTGAGATCAAAACCAATGTAAGATTAAAGTTATTTTCACTTAATTTTATTTTTCTATTTGCTTAATAAATGTTAGAGGTCAAGACAAATGACTGTTATTTTAACTGTTACCATAAATCATTCATTGCCTTTGGAAGATCTGCAAGTGTCCAATTCCCAAGGTAAATTAATTTTATAATTTTCTTCAGTTGTCATTTTCTATTTCTCCTTAGTCATTGAAATGACTTGAAGAGGCCCACTGAAGAGACCCAATACTTAAATACCAATCTCCATGTTATCTGACTCCATTTCCACACCGTGAGATTGTCCGCTGAGATATTTCTAAAGCTTTTAGAAATATTGTTCCTTTACATTTATTAGTTTCTTCTAGTTATCCAAACAATTCTTCATTCAGCTGCATAGTAAGTTGCATATAAAATTCATATAGGATGAGGGGAAAAGGCATAAAATTGCACATAGGATCAGGAAAAAAAGAATAAGATAGAGATAAATAGGCAAATGTAAATTGTACTTTTCTTCTAGTACAAAGGCTGGTAAGAAAAGAAATTAATGAGGCAAACAAAATTGATTGCAGTCTCATTAAAATTAATACTAAGATCTCGTCATGATGGTACATGTCTACAGTCTCAGCTACTCTGGAGGCTAAATCAGGAAGACTGCTTAAGGCTAGGAGTTGGAAACCAGCCTGTGAAATATACTGAGGTTTTGTTTAAAAATTATAATAACAATAACAATTATAATGATAATCATACTCTTCATTGTATCCAGAATGCAAATGTTCTGTTTACCATGGAATTGTCCAATATTTGAGGTATTTCAAATTCTGAGTAATAAAATTGTTTGCAACATGGCCAATTGCAGTAATTCCACAAATCTTAAGTCTCCTAGGCTTTCTTTGACTCCCTTTTGCTCATATTTATAACAACCCTTTCCATTATAATGGTACCCACTACATACTTTATCTTCTAGTCCTCTGGTTCTCAATGTGTTTGTTTATTTACAAAATTTTTTTTTAATCCCAACTAATCTACAAATAATTGGGCAATCAATACACCTAATAAAGGAAAAATAATTCTTAAAATGAAAGTGAATGAGTGAAGGAATATGGCTAAATGCCACTTTGTTATGCTATTTCTAGATTTTTAACATAGACTAACTTGTAGTATTTTTAGTTATTTGTAGAATGTGAAATTCTATCAAAGATATGCCAGGAAAATTTAAGTTATTGCAATCATGTGCAATTCTAGACCAAAGTATTCATTTTCTTTCTGGAGAAAGTTTATAATTTTAAATTAATATAATGCTAATATTTCAATGAAAAATGAAATACTAATGTATTTATCCAGAATTAGTAGAAAAAAAAAATGAGCTAAAGTTCAAAGATGAAGACATTCCATTAAATAGTTCATAGCTCATTTGAGATATAACATTTACAATACATTCTAAATATGTACAACTTCCCCCACATGACGAGACTATGTGAGCTATCCATTGTAGTCTCTTGGAGTCTGAATAATTCTGCCCCTGCATATTTAAATGGAAGAGTTTTAGTGCCAGATGATGCCTTGGAGTTCACTAAAAACAATGAAGCTAGATAGCATAGTGCTCCTTTTACAATAATATATAGTCTTTCTGCTTTGTTTCTTTGAGAGATTGCATAAGAGGGCCTGGGAAAGATAAAAGAGTAAGAGAAATATATAAATAAGAGAAATAAGAGCAAAGATAATCCCCAGAGGCAAAGTCATAACATTTATTAAAATCACTTGTTAGGTAGAGTAACACATTTATTTCTTAAGAGGTAAGAAGCTTGGCATTTTTCTAAACTATCTAAACATTATGAATAAATAATGCCTCGATCTCCTATCTTTTCCCCTTGCTTGAGTTTAGGTTTCTACCAAAGAAATTATTTACAGAGAGCAGCTAGCACTGTTGGTTGCTAATCAATCGCCAAACTACTAGAATTTGTTGTTTTCATTCCCCAAAAGTTGAAGACCCACCAACTTTTATAGATAACTTTATGTATGTTCTCTTTCACCACAATTTGCTTCCACTCTAGCCATTAAGAATAAAATTTATTCTGCCTATCCAAGAGCATGGTAGATCCTTCCATCTTCTAAGGTCTTCATTGATTTCCTTCTTCAGCTTTCTGTAATTTTCCTTATAGAGGTCTTTAATCTCCTTGGTTAGGTTTATCCCTAAGTATTTTATTTTTCGGGGTGCTATTGTGAGTGGAATTGCTTTCTGGATTTCTTTTTCAGTTGATTTATGGATGGTATATAGGAAGACTTCCGATTTTTTAAGATTGATTTTGTATCCAGACACCTTACTGAATTTGTTGATCAGTTCTATGAGTTTTTTGGCTGACTTTGTTGGGTCTTCTAAGTATAGTATCATGTCATCTGCAAAAAGGGATAGTTTTAGTTCTTCTTTCCCTATTTTTACCCCTTTGATTTCCTTCTCTTGCCTTATTGCTCTGGCTAGAGTCTCGAGTAATATATTAAACAGAAGAGGTGATAATGGACATCCTTGTCTTGTTCCTGTCTTTAGTGGGAACTCTTGCAGTTTTTCACCATTTAATATGATATTGGCTGTGGGCCTATTGCATATTGCCTCTATGATTTTGAGGTATGTTCCTTCTATTCCAATTCTCCGTAGTGCTTTTAGCATGAATGGGTGTTGGATCTTGTCAAATGCTTTTTCAGCATCAATTGAGATGATCATGTGATTTTTGTCTTTGAGTCTGTTTATGTGGTGAATTACATGTATTGTTTTTCATATGTTGAACCAGCCTTGCATCCCTGGGTTGAACCTTAGATAGGCAGAATAAATATTATCAAAATGGCCATCCTCCCAAAAGTGATCTACAAATTCAATGCAATACCCATGAAATTGCCAAGGACGCTCCTCACAGACATAGAAAAATCAGTCCTTAAATTCATCTGGAAAAACAAAAAGCCCAGGATAGCCAAAGTAGTTCTTAGCAATAAAAATCGTGCAGGAGGCATCACAATACCTGACTTTAAACTCTACTACAAAGCCACAGTAATAAAAACAGCATGATATTGGCACAAAAACAGACACATAGACCAATGGAGCAGAATAGAAGACTCAGAAACAGACCCACGTGCTTACAGTCAACTGATCTTTGACAAAGGAGCCAAAAGTATACACTGGAAAAAAGATAGCCTCATTAACAAATGGTGTTGGCAAAACTGGTTAACCATATGCAGGAAAATGGAAATAAACCCCACTTTCTCACCCTGCACAATAGTCTACTCAAGGTGGATCAAGGACCTGGAAGTCAGACCAGAGACCTTGCAGCTACTTGAAGAGGGCATAGGACTAACACTTGAACATATAGGCACAGGTCAAAACTTTCTCAACAAGACCCCAAAAGCACAAGCAGCTCAAAGGAAGATCAATATATGGGATTGCATTAAACTAAAGAGCCTCTGCAGAGCAAAGGAAACTATCAAGTACCTCAACAGAGAGCCTACAGAGTGGGAGAAAATTTTTACCAGTTACACTTCAGATAGAGGTCTAATATCTAGGATATACAAAGAACTCAAGAAAATCGCAACTAAGAAAGCAAATAACCCAATCAAAAAATGGGCAAAGGATCTAAATAGACACTTCACAAAAGAAGAAATACAAATGGCCAATAAATGTATGAGGAAATGTTCCACATCATTGGCAATCAGGGAGATGCAAATCAA
>PVLC010024196.1:0-24934 GCA_004027655.1 Graphiurus murinus
GAGCCATTTAAAAGACCACTCATGTAATTTAACTAGCTATCTTCTGACTTTGGCTCCACCTTATAGTCTACATTATAATTTATAGTGGTACTTCTTGCTTTTAGGCTCACAGAAGAAATATAATATGGCACTGATGCCCCAAACTTCTGAGTCTTTTAAAATAGAATAAAATTAAACATGTTTCTCTTGAGGTTTTTCAGGTCCATGACCACTAGACACTATGAAAGGAAAATTCCTATTCTTGTAAGGTACTGGTGTGCCTAAGAGTCCTTCTCAAAGTTAAAAACAAACAAACAAAACTAAAACCTGTTTAATTTCCCTGTGTACTATAAACCGGAAATCTTTCTTCCTTCTACTCTGGTGGAAATTTTACCTTTGTGATTATGGGACTTTTGTTGCTACATCAGGAACATTAAAGATATTTAAAGAGTTAATGGGGTCTCCCATAAAGTGGAAAAGAAGAATATAATAATATTAAACCTAAAAAAAAATACTTGGTTCATCAATAGCTCTGCCAATATGTAAAAAGATAGCAGTGATGTATAATCTTTATAGTAAGCAAATGACTAGTACTAATTGACAGGGTCATAGCAGCCAACATGCTAAACTGTAGGCTTTTTAGTCTTTGTGCCATATAACCAAATAGGTTAGCTACCTGGCTTTCAGTTTAAAATGCTAATCAGTGGATGATCTATGTACAGATATATCTGGGTTATTGTACAATGCACTAACATGTCAGTTTTCCATGTAGATGCCCACTGCAATTACAATACTATCAAAAAGCAGATGAATGGCTTTGTTGACCAAATAACCAGGCTTATGAGCATTAACTCAGCAGCTCTGATGGACAGCTTGGCAAGACAGACAAAACAAAAACTACTGATCCTCATGTTCCTGGGGCTGTGTCCTTCAGTGATGCTAGCTTCTGACCTGATTGTAAAGAACCCAACTCAGTAACTGAGGCCAGTTTCTCTCTGTGTCCTTTAGGTCAGTTAGGATGAGACTTTGATCCCTGGCTAGATATGGCCTTTGTCCCTTGTCAGCTTTGAAGATCTATAGAGATGGACTTTTATACTTCATCAACCCTTAAGATTAAAGGATCAAAGTCTGGGCAGAATGAGGCATGAGAAAGGTAGGATAGGAGAAATAAATCATAATCCTTAACTTCACCTTACAGGGTCTGTTCTATTTTAGGCAGAAGCCTCAATAGGCCCACATCCTTAATCATAATGGCCCCTCTCCCCAGCTAAGTTCCTTCAGATGCTTAGTAAACAAAGGATCCATAAGGAGGGCCAAGCTCAGGTACCACCCAGTCAGCACCCATCAATACCAGGAAGCTGAAGATTCTGAGGAAGTCCAGACCTCCATCCCTGCTATGTTCCCCTCCACACCCTCATGGGGTTTCATATAAAAGAATTATGAGACCCCAAACTTGCTCTCTCATTCTTGAGATGGTTCACTTTCTCCCTTGAATGTTATCCCCTACTTTTTTTCAATAAATCTCTGTCTTGTCTCTGAAAAAAAAATCACATGGACATAAGCTGATGACTTCTAAATCCCCCTTTTCAACTTAGATCTTTACTCATGACTTTGTATTCATACACACACACACACACACACACACACACACACACACACGCACAAACACACATCTGTCATGTAAAGTTAAAATAATAATTATTTCTTGCCTAATTTACATTAAAATTTTTAAAGTCTCACTAATAAAACAAATGACAACACCATTTTGTCAGTGTCCCAAACTGATGTCTTTGGTGTCATTTCTGTCTCTTTCAAATCCAGATATTTCCCAGAAGCTATTAGGTTTTCTTTCCTAAAACTGCATATCGACATTGACTTATTTCAGGCCACTAAATATACATTATTTCATCACAATAGCAATACAGAACTAATATATTCATCTTATTTTATAGCATTTGATCTAATGTATCACTTCTTTCTTGAGATTATGATGAAAATACATTATATAATTATTTTTGGATAATTAGATTTACTCATTCTGCAAAAATAAAGAGAAAAATTATTTATAGGGTAGGCAGTTCCAACCACTATTTTACTCTTTGAGAGTTTTTTGTTGTTGTTGTTTTCCCCAGAGTAAGCAAGAGATTGTAGATGTATAGATGTATCTGCCAGTTCCTCTGCAGGTCTGGGTTTTTGTCTGTCTCTTTTATATGTGAGCTTCTTTCTGCCCTAAGAGTTTAGACAGCTCCATGGAAGTGCAATATAGTTCCTGAATGCAAGATAACTAATTGCTTAACCAAGCACAGCAGACCTGTTTCAATTGGAAGAAAGATAGCCTGTGTCATACCTATTTAAAGAAGTTATACTATTCCAAACTAGTACTTCTCTAATTGATTGTTAAGGCATTTCTGACAATATGCAATGCTTTGGGCCTTGCTTTCTGAATTTAGAAACAAATTGTCACATAGGTGTGAGTCTGCTGCATCAAAGCAGCCACCTTCCTCATCCACTCTACAGCTACCTGGGTAGATTCAAATGATAAGGCTAGTTACTAAGGATAAATTGCAAAGGCTTCTCATCACCACCAGAGCAAAACTCAAGCTCATTTTTGTAGAATGATGTATTTTTTCAGGATCTTATTCTAGTTTATTTCTTCATCACTATTTATTTTTTCTCTGTTATAGGCACAGAATAAATATGAGAACTATCAACCTGGTAATATCATAAAGAAATCTTAAATCTACCGAGATTAGGGTAAATTGAAACACTTCTACAAGACTTGCTGAAGTTTGCAAAGATAGCTAGCTTTGGGGGAGTATATAGTATATTTAGGGAGAATTTAGTGGAAAATAAAACCAGATGGTCATCTTATTGTCTTGGGATTGTGAGACTGAGTTTCTTGCCATGTCCTTGTCTTAAGGAGCTGAAGAATAAAATCTGCAGACACCAGGATGGTGTGCAGACATTAACCAATGAAGAAAGTCCCCATTTTTTTATTTATTTAGTTAATTTGTCATCCATGGCCTTTAATTCCTCAAAGTCATGAGACTGTTCTGCATATTTGTTCCCTTGTCTATATGTAGTAACAGCCCATGAGTCTGAGGTTGTTTCATATAGATCTTTGGTTCCTGACATCTTGGCTCCATTGCTCCACACTTAATTGTTGGTGTTCAGGTCCGATGAACAACATGAAAACACCTTCCTTTTTGGAGAAGGTCTGGATTTTGTTTTTCTTAACCCTTATCCCCAGGAGTCCCATTCCCTCACTGCCTACCCAATGCCTACTCCTCAATTAGACCCAATAGGAGCCACTACCCCTTCCTGTCTACATAGTATCAGAGGCTGGCTAACTGTCCCTTTTCATAATAGAAATCCCCCATCCTCAGTCCTCATTAATATAAAGAGGTAACAGACAAAAAGCAAGAACTGATTAACAAATCAACTCCAATTTGCCTACTTGGAGTTTCTAACCCTATGAGGAAGGGAGATGGACTGAAAGATGTCTGTGGAATTGGAGTTAGTTGCCATATACAGGGAGGCTAGGCAATGGGGCACTTAGGAAGAGCTGTCCAAAGAACTTATACATGTATTCCAGGAAACACCTGCATACAACCACCCTAAAGAAGTGTAAGGCTTTCTTCCATGCCCAAGTCGGCCAAAAGATTGTGTTTCTTTCCTTAATATGTCCTTCCTGTTCTAACACCAGAGATGGGGAGGGCAGCATTAATTAAAGAGCTATCCACACCCAGGTCCCTCTCACTGAGGTCAAGACTGAAATGGGAAAGATAAGATGGGAGGTTTAAAGTGGACCTGGTTGTGACTTTAACTATATAAATGTGCTGGGAAGCCTGTGCCATAGTTTAGGGATGAGCAAGGATTATTTGACACATATAAATACATGTCATTTGAAAACATGATAGTAGATATTTTCACTTAAGCTAAATATCACTTCAAGATAACAGATAGCTTAATTTATAATTCTTATACTAAAACATCTATAAAACTCACTCTAGAGTACAATTTTGGGAGAAATGATCATAAGAGTATCTATTCATGAAAGATATTTCAGGTGGCTGCTTTTTATTTTAATCTTAGTACTTTTATTTTGTTCATTAAAGACTATTATACGGGGGCATGATGGCATGCACCTGTTACCTCAGCATGTAGGAAGCTGAGACAGGAATATCGCAGGTTCAAGGACAGTCTCAGCAATATAGTAAGACTCTCAGCAACTTAGAGAGACCCTGTTTCAAAATCAAAAATAAAAAGGACTGGAGGTGTAGATTGGCGGTAGAATGTTCTTGAATTAATCACCAGTACTATACACACACACACACACACACACACACACACACACACACACACACAGAATATTATACAGAGGTAAACAAAAAGTTTTTTTTTTTTTAAATTCCATCACTCATGAAACCCCCACTGACATTAAAATGTGTATTGCATCTAAATGGTAAGAAAATTCATACAAAACATTATAAGAGGAAAGGTAAATGTTTTCTTCCTTTCTCACATCGAATCACCTCCATACATTTTGCCAATCAAAACCACATTTTTAAAACATGATCCTTTTAGTCAGGTGTGGTGGCACATACCTATAATCTCAGTATTTGGAAGGCTAAAACAGAAGGATCTCAGGTTTGAGGTCAGCCTCATCAACTTAGTAAGATTCTATTTCAAGACAAAAAAATTAAAAAGGTCTGGGAGAATATCTCAGAGGTAGAATTCCCCTGGGTTCAATCCCCAGTATCAAAAAAATAAAGCCCTTGTAATCCCAGCATTCAGGAGGCTGAGACCGGAGGATCCGGGTTCGTGGCCAACCTCAGCTACCTAGTGAGGCACTCCGCAACTTAGTGAGACTCGGTTTCAAAATAAAAGAATAAAAAAAAAAATAGGGCTGGGAGTATAGCTCGGAGGTAGAATGCCCCTGAGTTCAATCCCTAGTACTGCAAAAATAAATAAATAAATAAATAAATAAATAAATAAATAAATAAATAAATAAATAATAAAGCCATCCTTCTGGTAAAGCATACACAGTCATATATACACTTTTTATTTGTCTTCACAAAAAGGATCTCATACTTCCTGTAAAATAGCATATAGTTACTGTCTTCTGTTTAACAGCTACCGTATGTAGTTATAATTTAACTACCTCTGAACTAATGGATATTTAATACTTTCTAGCTTATTACTATTAAAATATCACTGAAATGCATATCTTATATATAGATTTTGGTTTCTTTTGTGAGAGACAAAAGATATCCTGTTTCCCTATATATTTGCTAATACTGAATATGATCAAAACCTTCACATAGTTACTGATCTGATGGGTTACATATTACCTATTTGTTATTTTGATTTATATTAATTTAATTATAAGTAAGATTGAATTTATTATGCTTATTAGCATTTTTATATTTTGTGAAGTGTTATATTCATAACTTATTCACTTTTCTATAGAATTTTTCATCTTTTGATTACTAATGCATGAGATTTTTGCAAATTAGTAAAATGAGCAAATTGCCTGAAGTCTGCAGTGTACATATAATTAATAATATACACTCAGACATTCAAATTTGTCTTGGTTATTTTTATCATAAAAAAGTTGTAAGTGTTTAAGTTGTAAAATTATTTAAAACTTTGTTTTATAAATTATTGGTTTCCTGTCTCATTCAGAAAGGCATACCTTGTTCTGATAAATACATTCAAATTTATTTTTTATAATACATTTTTATTTCTATTTTTATAATTAGATATTATTATAAATAAATTCTTCTGGAATTCATGTTTCTATATATAAGTATACATGTACACACATACACACATATATGTAATATATACATATATAATATTTCAGGTAGATTTTTCTAATAATCTGTAAGGAGTGATTCTTATATTGCACCATTTATTTGGAATTCAATTTTATCATATAAAAAGACTCATATTTATTAAGCTAGAACCAAGATATCAATGCCCAATATCACAATTGTTATTTAACCTTTTCTGGAAGAAATAAATAATGTAATTTTAAAAAACTTCAGAAATAAATATAAAATTTAAAAGTGAAAGAAGCTACAACTTTATAGATGATTTGACTACAATTTTAGAAACTTCTTACAAAATCAACTGAAAAATCATACTAGAAAAAGAATTTGGTAACTAGGCTGGTCATAAAATTAGTAGTCTTTCAACTGGCTCATTCTCTATAGAATTATATGTATTAATATTGAGTCATTTTAAATTTTATGACACAAATCTTAACTGTCTGTGGTATAATGGTGTATTATACTTGTGTATTATCTAATTAAATTTGCTAATAAGGCATTCCCTGTTATCTGAATCTAGTCCAATCCTGAAAACAGGTTGAACATCTAATTCTTGAATAATGGACTTTTGTTTTATTACTTAAGATATGAAAAATAATAATGCATTCCCAGTCCCTTCCAAAATTCCAGCCAACTTTTGACCAAATATCACTAAAATACCCTTAATCTCTTATATAACTCACTCAGAATCCCTTCATTGTACTCAAGAAACCAATTATCTAATTATTCAATAACTAAATACATGAAAGGGTATTTTTATGGATGAGAAACAAAAATTCTGCATAAGAATGCAGTGAAGGAACATCAGATACAGATTATAGTTTGAGTTGATAAGGAAAAGTTAAAGACTGAGGCCTCTCAAAAGTTCACTTCAGTTTACTATTGGATAAGGCAGAGAAATACTACTCCACAAAGAGAAGTTAGATTCTCTGAGACTGGATTTTCAGGGAAAGGAGGCAATACAGGATTATTTTCAAGTCAAAAGCCTAAATAATCCTAAATCAAGCCAGGCGTGGTGGCACACACTTGTAATCCCAGCATTCCGGAGGCTGAGACCAGAGGATCCGGGTTCGCGGCCAGCCTCAGCTACCTAGTGAGGCACTCCGCAACTTAGTGAGACTCGGTTTCAAAATAAAGAATAAAAAATAGGGCTGGGGGTATAGCTTGGAGGTAGAATGCCCCTGAGTTCAATCCCCAGTACCGCCAATAAATAAATAAATAAATAATCCTAAATCAAATTAGTCTTGCATATCATGTGAGTTGTGTGGATGTTTGAGTACCTGCAGATCAGTTACCTTAGCGACTACAGTCACAATTTTGTGGTCTGTTTTTTTGTGCTTTGATAAGTTTTCTGAGAGGACATCTCTATTCTTTCTGCAGAGGTCTTGGCTGCTTTGTGACTTGCAACACTATAGACTTTCAGGATCAAGTCCATGCATAATCCCAATTTCAGATTTTCTTACTATCTGCACTCTTCTAAATATACTTCATATTGAAAGCCCAAACTAAAATATTATGTTAAGAATATATAATGCATACAAATAAACTTAGTGAATTAAATTCAAAAAGCAAATAAAATGACTACCATTGAAATGTTATATGGATGAGATCTGTGGATGAAAAATAAAGACAAAAACTTGGCACTACTGTCTTTTTGTAAGGGTGAAAGTCAGTGAGAATATGTGGTGAAAGAATGAAAGAAACATTTTATGCCCAAGATTGTCCAGCTCTAATTCCAAAGATCTAGTAAATGGTTTTCTCTTCATAGTGTTTGAGCATCTAGATTTGAATGGAGACATTATGAGAGACTGAAGCAAAAATAAGGGAGGCAAAATATAAAACAAAAGAAATTCTGAAAATTAACTTTTATTTTTAATTCTTCTAAATTGTAATTATACATTTTCTTATAACATGGCATCATATTTATAGTTATGCATGTATGTTGTCCTCCCTCTTGTTAAAATATACAGAATATACTTGTATAGTTCAATGGATTTTCACAAAATAAACAAATTAGAGAATCAATGTCCAGGTCTAGAAACAAAACCTTACCCACATGCAGACTAAGGAACAGAAACATATCTACACATCCTAGCCCAGAACTCCTCCTCCTTAGTGCCCCTGCTCATCACTAATCTCAACAAGGGCCAGACCTAGCCTGGTTAAGTAATTAGAACAAATGCTACTCTTCCTTGGCCATAGCAATTGCCTTTAAAATGAAGATCTAAACACAAGTAAAATTTGTTAATTATGTGAATAATTTGTTAATCTTCTTGCCAAGCTCCCAAATAGACCCTAGGGTCTAAATCGATTTAGTAAATTATTAACAGAGCAGTTCTAGCTCAATTAAGATAGTATAGTCTTGTTAAGGGAAACGTTTTCCATTTTTCTCCACATAGGTGGGGTAGATATTGAGGAAACTTTTTTTTTTTTTTTTTTTTTTTTTTGGTTCTGGGGATTGAACCCAGGGGCATTGTACCTCTTAGCTACCCCTCCAGCCTTATTTTATTTTCTATTTGAAAATGAGGTCTCACTAAGTTGCTTAGAACCTCACTGCAATCCTCCTGTCTCTGCCTCCCAAGTACTGTGATTACAGGTGCTTGGCCACCACCAACCAACCATGTCAAGGGTAAGAAAATTTCTCACTATATTTCCCCTTAATGATTTTTCCCAACAAGTCAATATATTTGTCATAAAAATGGAATTGAAAGCTCATTAAGCCAATAAGTTATTTAAAACCTTTTTATTTTTGTCTATAAATTTTCTAAAGATATGACTTACCATCTTTTCTTTTGTTTTATCAGGTTTTTTTTTTCTGATTTTTGTTTTCGTTCATTTGGGTTTATGGTTTGAGGGCCAGAGGTTATTGTTCTGAGGCTTCAGGTGCCCTTCTTACTATTGAAGATACTAGCTATTTTGTGAATAACAAATAAAGATTATAATCAAAACTATTTAAATCATTATTGCCCCTTGTGACTTTTTCCACTAGTTAATTACAAAAGTATTCAAATATCTGACTAAAGACAGACACATGACTTCACAGCTAAAAAGGCCAAAAGGGAATGTCCTAGCCAACAAATGCAAGATGGCAAGACAGGAATTGAGGCCCACTGGGTTATTTATGGAGTAAATTTCTGCAGAAGAGCTGAGTTAAGGAGATAAAAAGTATGATAAGAAAAAGGGATATTGAGAATTGGCATGAAAATACACAAAAGGAGTGCCAGGGAAGAATTAGAAGCTGTGTCAAATTTTTTTCATGTTTGTATTTGTACACATAAATTCAAGGAGAAAGAGCTCATATTTTTACTCTATATAATACTAAAAGAATGTGATGAAAAAAGTGTGGAAGTGTGTGTGTACACACATGAATGTGCAAGCACATGTGTATGCTACACCCTCAGCTGTTTTTTTGTTTTTGTTTTTGTTTTGTTTTGCTTTTTTTTTGCTTCAAAAATATAAAGTCTCCAGAAATTAAAGATGGCAGAATAGAGGGAGGCAGTGCATCTCAAGTATTCTGAGACTCAGAACTCAACCAGTGGAAAAACTACTCCTTGGCAAGGGAAGAAAAGCAGTCACAACTCAACAGAAGAATGACAGTCACAATGAGATGGAATTGGATGCAGCACAGAAAACAGAGGGCTGAAAAGAGCTCCACAGCATTTCACCTGGTAAAGTGGAGAGCAGAAGTGGCACCATCTTGCCAAGCCTGTATGGAACTGGTGGCTGCCAGGACTGGCAATTCCCAGACACAAACACCAGCAAAGAAGAAGCAGAATCTTGTTGAGCCAGTGGCTGCAGAAAGCTATCAAACAAAAGCAACCCCACTCTTCTCTCCATGCTTGAATACCTCAAGACTCAACGTCCTACACTGCCCAGCCAAACTGTGCATTAAAATCCTATGACTGCAGCTGAACTCATCCCTGCCTGCACGGACCCAAGTGGCACTCATAAAGACTGTGAGTTAATAAACCGTCTGAGCAGTAGCCTGCCCTTTGGGGCCACAGGGACTTGTATGGTAATGAACAGAACAGGAGGGTGGGTGAGTTTGCAAATCATTGCTATGGAGGTGGGGGCAGGGGCAACAATTGGGTATGGCAGAAATGTGATTTAGCAAACAGCCATTAGAGACATTCCAGCAAGAGGGACCTAGGGTCAGCAGTTGGCCATGACCCTATAGAGTCTCCAGAAATCACCACAGAACCACCAGCTGTGGTGTCTGTGGGGTAAAATAACCCAGCCAACCATGCTTCAGGTGTGGAAGACTATAAACTCATGCCTGGCAGGGTCACAGCACCTAGAGCAGCAGCAGCGTCCCTGAGACTAAATAACTGAGATACTAAGCCCCAGGATCAACTGTACAATCTCTCCCTGCTAGCTTTTAGGCTGAAAAGCAAGGAAATCAGGGGCCAGCATGCTCATATGATCACAGCTACAGGCTGAGAACTCAACACTCTTTCTGCAAACAGAGATTGGGCCTGGTGTGCATGCATGCCAGTGAATGACAGCTCCACATGATCACAAGCTGGAGATCAGTGTCCCTGGGCCATCAATCTTCAGCCATCTGGGCCACAAGCTCAGAACATAGTAATCTCTGGGCCTGCTGAGCTTAGGCCCAGTGGCCACAGAGAGCAGACGTCAGTGTTCTACAGAGTTTCACAGGTTAACAATCAGCAGAACAGCAGTGGTATCTGTGGAACATTAAATTCCAACCAGCAGGATGCAGACTGTGAAAGGATCATCAGTCTCTGGCCCTACAGAGTATGGCTTAGAGAGCATGGTGATCTGCAGCCAATCAGAGACTCTTATTTGCCTGTACTAAGAACTATATCATGTTACAGAGGCTCTGAGGGACAAACTCAAAGGTTTGATTATATGAGACAAATTCATAGAGGCAAATAAATACTCCCAGCATAGGCCTTATTATAAAGGGATAACAAATAGACACAGGACTCCCACACAAAGAGGAAAAGTATGCTAAGATAACAGAAAAACAAAAATGAAGACTCTGAAAACATGAGAATGAAGACCAGAGAGGAAACAAAAAACCTTCCACAAGTCAACAGGGACATCACCAATACTGAGCTGCAGGAAATGCCAGAAGGAGAATTTAGAATTTTGATTTTTAACATGATCAAAAGCCTCAGAGATAAAATCAGAGAAAATGTACAGAAAATGAAATAACATATGACTAGAGAAGTCGAGGCCCTAAGAAAGAAACAAAAATAGACTTTGAGTGAAATAAAGGAGTCAATAAATTAAATACCTCAAAACAAAACAAACAACAAAAAAAACCCCACCACTGACTGGCAGAGTAGACCACATGGAAAATAGAGTCTCACTCTTAGAAGGCAGCTCATTCAAAACTAACAACACCATCAACAATATAGATAATACAATTCAACAAAATGACCAGAACATCAAAGACATATGGGATAATATGAAACAAAAGAATAGGTGATATTCAGGTACAAAACAATAAAAACCACTCCAGAATTCTCAACCCAATTCATGAAATCCAAGAGGGGCTGGTGTGATGTACTCCAGACTCTGAAAGCAAACAACTTCCAACCAAGACTGCTATATGCAGCAAATATATAATTAAAAATTGACTGAAAATGAACAGAGATAGCAATGCTCATATCTAACAAAGCAGACTTTAAGCTAAAACATATCAGAAGAAATGAAGTGGGGCACTTCTTATTAATAAAAGGAATAATACAACAAGAAGATATAATAATAGTATGCATTAATGCCAAAATTAAGGGAGCTCCCACTTTTATAAAACAAAATATTAAGGACATTAGGTCTCAAATAGACCCAAACACAATAATATTGGGAAATTTCAACATACCACTCACACCAGTAGATCATTCTTCCAGGCAAAGGATGGGTAAAGATTCTTCAGACCTAAAAAACACTATAAATCAAATGGACCTAATAGACATATACAGAATATTCCAACTAACAAGAGCTGAATACACATTTTTCTCAGCTGCCCATGGAACTTTCTCCAAAATAAACCACCTTATGGGCCACAAAGCAAGTATGAGCAATTTCAAAAAATGTTACATAATTCCCTGCTTATTTTCAGATGATAATAGAATGAAAGTAAAAATCAACAACAGGAAGACCAAAAGAAATTACATAAATACATGGAGACTGAATAATTCACTCTTGAATGAGGACTGGATCAGAAGAGAAATAAGGGGAGAAATTTAAAAAACAATTCCTGGAATTAAACAACAATAGAGACATGATGTACCAAAACCTATGGGACACTTTGAAGGCAGTATTATAAGGAAAATTTATAGCACTGAGTACCCACATAAGAAAAATAGAAAGTCACCAAATAAACAACCTAATGATATACCTCAAGGACCTAGAAGAACAGAAAGAGTCTAATCCCAAGGACAGTAGAAGGCAGGAAATCATTAAAATCAGAGCAGAAATCAATGAAATAGGGAACAAAATACAATACAAAAGGTCAACAAAACAAAAAACTTTCTTTAAAAAGAAACTTTCTTTAAAAATTCTTTACAAAGATTAACAAGATTGATCAATCTTTATATGGATAACTTAACCAAAATAGAGAATCAACTCAAATTATTAAAAATCAGAAATGAAAAAAGAGACATCACCACAAATAGTGGGGAAATCCAGAAAATCATGATAGAATATTTTTTAAATTTATATTCTAATAAACTTGAAAACATAGAAGAAATTGACAGATTTCTAGACACATACAACCTACCAAAATTGAACCAAGAAGATATAAAAAACCTAAACTGACTAATAGCAAGCAAAGAGATAGAAACAGCAATAAAAGTCTTCCATCAAAGAAAATCCCAGCTTCAGATGGATTCCCAGGAGAATTCTACAAAACTTTTATAGAAAAACTAAACCCACTATTTCACAAGTTATTTTATGAAATTAAAAGAGATGGAATCCTTCCAAACTCCTTTTATGAGGCCAGTATCACCTTAATACCAAAAACTAATAGATGTCTCAAGAAAAGAAAATTACAGACCAATATCATTGATGAACATAGATGCAAATATTCTAAACACAATACTACCAATGCACATTCAAAATCAAATCAAAGCCAGAAGTGATGGCTCACACTTTGTAATCTCAGTGCTTGGGAGGCTGAGACAAGAGGATCGCAGGTTCCAAGCCAGTCTAAGCAACTTAATAAGGCTCTCAGCAACCTAGTAAGACCCTGTTTCCAAATAAGAAATACAATCTGGCTGGGGATGTAGTTTGGAGGTAGAATGCCTCTGGATTCAATTCCCAGTCCAAAAAAAAAAAAAAATGTACACCATGACCAAGATGATTTCATCCCAGGGATGCAAGGCTGGTTCAACATACACAAATCAATACATGTTATTCACCACATAAATAGAACTAAGACAAAAATTACATGATGATCTCAATAGATGTTGAAAATGCATTAAAAAATACATTATGCATTCATGTTAAAAAAAATACTACAGAAAATTGGAATAGAAGAAACTTACCTCAACATCATTAAGAAAAAATACAATAAACTTAAAGCCAACATCATATTGAATGGGGAAATACTGTGAGATTTCCCTTTAAAATCAAGAAGAATTAAAGGATGCTCACTATCACCACTCCTTTTCCATATAATCCTTGAGACTCTTGCCAGAGCAATAAGACAAGAGAAGGATATCAAAGAAATTCAAATAGGAAAAGAAAAATTAAAATTATCTCTATTTTCAGATGACATGATCCTATATTCAAAAACTCATCCAAAAGACTTCTAGTGCTAGAGCTGAATAACAAATTCAGCAAAGTAGCAGGCTACAAAATCAATCTAAAAAATTCATAGTTTTTGTTTGTTTGTTTTTGCGGTACTGGGGATTGAACTCAGGGGCATTCTACCTCACAGCTACACTCCCAGCCCTATTTTTTATTCTTCATTTTGAAACAGGGTCTCACTATGTTGTGGAGTGCCTCACTAAGTAGCTGAGGCTGGCTGTGAACCCGGATCCTCCAGTTTCAGCCTCCTAAATGCTGGGATTACAAGCATGTGCCACTATGCCCGGCCATAGTTGTTTTCTTTTCTTTTTTTTTTTTTTAAAGAAAGAAATTGAAGATCTGAGAAGATGAAAAGATCTCCCTTGCTCTTGGATAAGCAGAATAAATATTATTAAAATGTGCATTTTAGCAAAAGTGATGTACAGAGTCAATGCAATCTCCACTGAAATACCAATGTTATTCTTCACAGACCTAGAAAAATCAGTTCTAAATTTTATATGGAGAAACAAAAGACCAAGAATAGTCAAAGCAATTCTAAGCAATAAGAACCATGCAGGAGGCATCACAATTCCTGACTTCAAATTATACTATGGAGCTATAGTAATAAAAACAGCACAGTATTGGTATAAAATCAGACACAAAGATTAATGGAACAAAATAGAAAAAACAGAAACAAATCCACATACTTATAGCCAATTGATTTTTGACAAAGGTGCCAAACATGTACATTGGAGAAAAAACAGTATTGAAAAATGGTGTTGGAAAAACTGGTTATCCTTTAGTAAATAGAATTAAGTCCTCACCTCTCTCCATGCACAGGAGTCAACTCAAGATGGATTAAAGACTTAAAAATTAGACCAGAGATTTGAAGCTATTGGAGGAGGGTATAGGTCCAACACTCTAATATATGGGCACAGATAGAAACTTCCTCAAGAAGATCCCCAAAGCTCAGAAAATTAAAACAAGAATTAATAAATGGAAGGACATTAAAATAAAAAAGTTTCTTCTCATCAAAGGAAACCATCAAGATTCTAAAGAGAAAGTCTACAGAATTGGAGAAAATCTTTGCCAGCTATCCCTCTGATAGAGGACGAATATCTAGAATACATAAAGAATTTTAAAGATTTTATGCTAAAAATAAAACCAATAATTAAATGGGCAATTGAATCAAATAGACACTTCACAAAAGAATAAATACAGATGGCAAATAAATACATGAAAAAATGTTCAAAATCATTAGCAATCAGAGAGATGCAAATCAAAACTATACTGAGATTCCATCTAACCCCAATCAGAATGGCAATCTTCAATATGACAATAAATTAAAAAAACAAATAAATGCTGGTGAGGATGTGGGGAAATTGAAACTCCTCTACACTGTTGATGTGATTGCATATTAGTTCAGCCACTATGGAGATCAGTGTGATCAGTGTGGAGACTCTTTAGAAAATTGGGAATGGATCTACCATATATATGATCCATCTATACTACTCCTGGGTATCTTTCCAAAGGGACTGAAATCAGAGAATTATAGTAATATATGCATATCGATGTTCATAGCAGCCCAATTCATAATAGCTAAATTATGCAACCAACCTTAGTGTCCATCAACAGATGAATGGATTACAAAATTTGGGGGTATACACACAATGAAATTCTACTCAGCAATAAAGAAGAACAAAATTATGTAACTTGCAGGAAAATGGATGGGCCTGGAGAATATTATATTAAGTAAGGTTAGCCTGTCACAGAAAGTGAAGGGTCATATGTTTTCTCTAATAGGCAGAAGCTAGGGAGTAATCAGGACACTAGAGGGACTTCAGATAATGGAGGAGAAACTTTAGTGGAGCCTGGGAGGCAATCTAAGGGAAGGAGAGGGGTGAGAGGGAGGATCAATGAAGGAATTACTTTCATCCACATTACGTGCATATGTGAGAATACCAATGTTAATCTCAATACCATGTATGGGGGAGGAGGGAGAATAGAGAGGGAGCCGGGGAAAGCTTGCCAAGTGTTGTGTTCATGTATGTCACTATCACTATGATTTGCATTATGAAGGACTATGCACCAATTTATATATATGAAATAGGATCTCGTTAAATTGTTGTTGAGGCTAGTCTCAAGCATGTGATCCTCCTGCCTCAGCCTCTGAGTACTGGGATTGCAAGTGTGGGCCACCAGGTTTGGCAAGTTTTTATTTTATAACCTATTATAAATATTCCCCTGACCACACCACTCCCTCAGGCTTCTCTGACCCAATATTTGAGCTCTTCTCAGTCTCTGACCATCTTCCTATCCCTGACTCCCTTGGTTTAGAGAGGCACAGATAGGAGCTAAGTGAGATGATCATTGAGGGCAAGCTGACTAGTGATGGCAGAAGAGGTTACAGGAGCAGTAAGGGCCTCACAGAAAAGCTATTGTAGAAAGAATGATAGTTTGAAAGCATTAGCTACTAGTATCAGTTTTGTCAAATTCTATCATATGGTTAATCATAACTTCTCTGGCTTCAATTTCTCCATGTGTAAAAACAAACATCTCAGAACAGTCTCCAAAGTTCTCCCAGCTTTTTAATTCCTTAAATTTTAAACTCTCTGAAACTGTTAACTGGTGTAGACTCAAAGTTTTTAATATTAATGTTCATCAAATTGTTTATTCATTTTACAATTTTCTTTTAGATAGTTTGTTCATGTTAGATTAACACAAAGCATTACAGCAACAACAAAGAAAATCAACAAATACTCCAAACTCAGACACTGATCTTCATTAAGATAAAGGTTAAGAAAATTTAAAAACTTCTCATTTATTTTTATCTTTTTCACAACTTCTGAATTTTCTGCTTTTCAGGAAATCATATCAGTCAATTTTGTAAACATAGGAAGGATGACTTTTATTCTGATTAGGTAGTCATGCTTTCCCCAGGTGGTAATCTCAGAAGAAATTTACTCTTGTAGAATTATAAGTTCAAAGAGATATAGATAATTTCTGACAAACATCATCTGTATTTCATGTTTTAATCATGATGCTGCTTTTATGTTTGGTAATTATTTCAGACAATTCCTAATGACAGGATTGTAGGTTTGTATAATGAAGAGATAAATAAAACTTTCTACAGATTAGCCTGTATACCTCCCATCAGGAAAATATTCAGATTCACTCTGCCAATTTAAAATGTATGCAAGCATCAAGGTTTGCCTCCTAAACTTCCTCATCATTTTCAAGCCACAAAGGAGGTTACAGAAAGGAGATTGAAAGCATTCCTTACCTACAAGGTCCATTCACTACACAACCCAATACATGGGAATGACAATTTAATCTCTTAAAATCTATCAATCATGTCTGTCTTGGCCTTTTTAAACACCTTAAGTCTAAGTTAAACAGCCATGAGATTTTTACTTCTAGTGGAAATGTCGACTTAATAAATAAAATAAATCTAACTTTAGAGGATTTTTAAAAGATTACTGTTCTCTTAAGAAATTTTTACTCTTTTCCCTTATGATTTCTGTATATTATCCCCTTTAATTTGTTATCTGTTTCTTCTCTAAAATTCATTCCCATTTATAATTTCCTTCCAGAAATATCAACTTGAGAAGTTACACACAGAGGAAGAAGGTGAGACACTCCATGATTGGAACCCTAGATTCTCATCTATTTATATCTGTAGAACCAACCTGTCTTCAGACCAAAGGTACCAGTGATGGGTGGGACCTTCGCCCCTTTCCACTGCCTTCCACCACCATGCTCACTCTGGTATCACAATGGGACTGAGCCCAGGAGGGTTCATTTCTAGGCCTGAGGCTGGAAGGAAACCTGGCCAACTTATAGAAGTGTGAGGCAGATTTCTTTTCAACATTTTAGGGATAATATTGAAAGAAGCAATACTGTAAATGATAATTTGGTACTCAGCTTAGCCTGTGTATATCCATCCAGGCAATACTGTGTATAAAGTGAGGACATTAGATAAATAGCACCTCTAATGAATGAGAGCATGGTTTTTTATAATTATTTTTAGTGCATAATAGTTATACAATAGTGGGGTTCTTATAGCATATACATACATACACAGTTCATACATGAATTTTTGAGATCTGACAGGCTTGGTTTCAAATATGAATTTTGCCACTTGCTGCTTTGCTAATTTGGGGTAAGACCCTAAATACCCATAAACCTTGGATCTTTATTTATAAAATGAATGCCACAATTACTTCTACTTCATTTGACACTTGTGAGGGATAAATGAGATGATGTATGTATAATATATAGTATATTTAGTATGAGTTTTCAGATACATGGAAATGATTAGGTCAGAGATCATGTTCACATTCATAAAAATGACTCAGAACCTGTCACATAGGATGTGCTCCATAACTGTTATTGAATTGAGTTGAACTGTATTATAATTACTATTTCTTAAATCATTGTTGTGAAAATTTCATTACTTATTTCAAATAACAAACTTTCAAATTTGCCTGTGATGTCCAATTTATGAATACATTGTAGTCAATACATATTATTTTCATGTTTGTTAATATTCTAATAGAATATCAACCTTACATAACAATGCAGACATTCATATATGCAGATGTGACTTCATCATGCACATGGTTTATTATGAGATGAATGAATGGTGCAGAGAATACTAATCTGTTGCATAACAGTAGAAAGCTACAATAACATTTAAAATCAAGAAATTAAGAGTGAGTAAACTTTTTCAACAAAACCCCAAAGGCACAAGCAACTCAAAGGAAGATTAATACATGGGACTGCATTAAACTCAAGAGCTTCTGTGCGGCAAAGGAAGCTATCAAGAACCTCAATAGAGAGCCCACAGAGTGGGAGAAAATTTTTGCTAGCTACTCTTCTGATAGAGGTCTAATATCTAGAATATACAGAGAACTCAAGAAACTCACAGCTATGAAAACAAATATCCCAATCCAAAAATGGGCAAAGGATCTAAATAAATACTTCACAAAAGAAGAAATACAAATGGTCAATAAATGTATGAGGAAATGTTCAACATCATTCGCAGTCTAACCCCAATTAGAATGGCAATCATCAAAAGCACAAACAACAACAAATTCTGGCAAGGGTGTGGAGAAGTGGGAACCCTAATGTAGATTAGTGCAGTCACTTTGGAAAACAGTATGGAGGATCCTCAGATGAATGGGAATGAACCTACCATATGATCCAGCAATACCACTTCTGGGTATCTACCCAAAAGAATGGAAACCAAACTATCAGACCGATACATGTGTATCTATGTTTATAGCTGCACAATTTAAAATTGCCAAACTGTGGAATCAGCCATGATGTCCATCAACAGATGAATGGATTACAAAACTATGTAATATGTACACAATGAAATTTTACTCAGCCATAAGGAAGAACAAAATCATGTCATTTGCAGAGAAATGGACAGAACTGGAAAACATTATGCTAAGTGAGATTAGTCAGTCACAAAAAATAAAAAATCATATGCTTTCCCTTATATGGAAACTAGGGAGACAGTGGGACATAAGAGGGAATCCAGACGAAGAAGGAGAAACCTTAGTGAGCAAAGAAAGTGACTTAACTGAAGGTGATAGGGTGTGTGTGGGGGAGAACAGCCTAATGCCCATGATGTACTTTCACAAACATCAAAGTCAATCACTAAACTGAACTTCAGGGAGTGGGGCAGGAATTGGGAATGGGGGAAGGGTTAAATGAGAAATGTGTGCATGTATGCCTTTACCAGCTTGTATCTAACAAAGATGATTACAATGCACCAATAAAAAAATGAGAAAAAAAAAGAATGAAGAAAAAGATACTTCTCTGTACAAAACCATATTAGCCCATGGAATAAGTTCCCAAATGAAATTGTTGAAAGTAAATAGTTTAGTGTGCTTCCAAAAAGGATTAGACTTAATGAGGCAGGATTTTGAATGCCAGGTTACAGGTTTATGCTTATGAATTTTCAAGAGAAAAATGATTTTCTTATATAAGTAGGTACTCAGGGAGGCCAAGAAACAAGAGGATTCAGAGTTATAGGTCCATCTCAAATGCTAAGTTGATTTGACTCTTATCAGGTAGCTGCAACTAGCTAAATATCCTAAGATTGATATTAAAATTCACTGGGGAATTTATTATCATAAATAAAAAATGGCATTGGTTTGTAATCAAAGAATCAGAAATTTCAAGTTGGCAAAATAAATTCTAGTCTATTTTGGAAAGACTTAAAAAACAGCAGGCAAATAAAACAGGTTCTATATACTGTCCAAAAAAGAAACATTTGAGGCAAAAAAGATTCAGCCTGGGTCTTCTATGGGACAACAGAATTCACAGTAATGGTTGCTAATCTAACAGTGTTGTAAGAATTATGGTATTCTGGGTGCTTAATACAAGGTGGTAGGCATTTTATTGCACACCTTACATAAGTGATTTTATTAACTTTTACAACATTGAGAGTCAACTATTCGTCCTTTTTATTTTTTACCACATGAAGAAACTGAAATTTACAGTTAAATGATCTAATATTATGTAAATAAAAGTATTATGTAAAAAATGCCAGAATAAAACTGAGGGGTCGAACCACAAAGGTCATTTTATGACTCTAATACCCTAGATGAGCAAAGGAAAATTATGTTTTGGCATAGTTTTATCATTAACTTATCATTTACATTTTCTTTAGAGAGTAGGAACTCCAGTATGGATTATGAATTTACTAATGTACAAACTTAAATATATGTGAGCTTAGAATATAATAATCACAAAATACCTTATGATCTGTATACCTAAATGCAAGATTGCTTTGGAATATCAGTCTCAATCACATAAACACACTACCAGTTCTCTTGCCAGCATGTCATTTCATATTTCCCAGCACTGACAGGAGAGCTAGGGTCAAAGAAATGACTTGAGAGTGTGGAATTGTGATTTTGGGCCCTGGGGATGACTCCTTTGTTGTCTATTTTATCTTTTTAAATTTCCATAAGAGAAATAAAAATATCTTTGCTAAGCCTGTGTTCTTTCTTATATTATTCTGAAGTTCTTATCCACACAAGCAAATTAAATGCAAAATTAGTTTCAATAACTACAATACTCTCTGTTTTTCACTGGGCACTGGCCCAGTAAACTTTATGTATACAATTTCAGATCCTTATAAAAACCTTAAGTGCATATTTTAATTCTCACTTGGTAAACATGGAAATATTTCAAGTTGAGTAATTTATCTAAATGCATACATCCAAGGCTACCTGATTTGAAAAATCAAACCAGGTATGTAGGACTTAAAAGTCAAATGTTTACCAGTATTCCAAATTGCTTATGTACCAATTACAGTTGGTTTTCTGCTTTGAAACTGGCATTATGTTATTTAGACAGACGGAAATAACGAGGCTCCTTTAAATGCAAGAACTCTTAGAACATATTAAGAACAACAGTCTAAGGTTCTAAAAGCCTACATAAAGTTACCATCATCATTATCAATGTTTAATAAAATATTACTTAAACTTTGGAATTCATATTAATAAAGTATTAGGCACTATTTATACATTTCAAGAGTTTGAGTCCACATTGAGTTCTTCTATTACTCTGGCAATAACTGTAAAGCAAGTAACAACAAACCCTATTTTACAATGAAGTTCAAAAACAATTAATAATCCATAGATGAACACATCAAATCAGTTAAGTATAAAAGGGTTTTATTTACTGATTGAAATAACTCTACTTTTAAAGTAGGCTAATAAAACTTTAGGCAACAGTAGTGAAAATTTTATGTATGTGATTTAGATCCTATAACCTTGGTTCTTTCTTTGACTTTGCTGTTCCATAGCTGAATGAATATAGGGAAAATATTTTCTCTTCCTGAAACTGTTTCCTCATCTACCTCATCTATAAATTGGGCATTAATAACAAATACTGCTGTTTTGGGATACCCCTGGTTCTTTCTTTTCTTTTCTTTTTTTTTTTTTTTTTTGGTAATGCATGAAAACTTCAGCTGGGCATGGTGGTGCACACCTTTAATACTAGTACTAGGGAGACTGAGATAGGAAGATCACAGTTTTGAGGTCAGTGCATGATAAGAAGTGTTTTAAAATAACTCAGTGTTTGAACATTCCTGCATTCAATCCCCATTACTCACCTCCCCCACACACACACAAACAATAAACCAAATCATGCTAAATTTAGAACAAACTCTTCTTTTGTGTGTGTGTGGGAAACAAAGAAACATAATTTATTTAAAAATTAAGCACAGCATACGATCTGCTTTTAACATACCCTCTTCTCCCATCCTTATGAAATATGCAACTTATCCAGAGGCTGAATTTGAACATTGCTGTTGCCAGAGCTTGCATTGGATCTGCTCTTATCTATACTCATAGTTAAACTGTTCCCTACTTGAATGTTAAAACTCCCTCTAATCTCCAGGCAGAGCTTAAGCATCACTTCCCTCAAGGGGAGTCCACTGATAGGAATTTCTCCCTTTTCTTTAATACCAGCAGGCAGGCTTTGAATCTCAGCTATGTAGAAGTGGCTTTGCACTCTGTTGTTGACTGAGTTCCTCGGAAGCTAAACTTTGTTTTATCTGTATCTATGTCTCCCTCAATGTCAAAAAATAGTACCTCACTCACCGTAACAATTTATTAACCATTAAATCATTTTCCAGTTATCTAGGCTATAGAACGGAAAAGAATCCCAAGGGTAGAAACATAGCTACAGGAAAACAAACACCAGTTTTTACTCTAAAGGTGTAAGAAAATAAGAGGCTTCTGTTCTTTATGGCCCTCACATTTACGTAGACACTTGAACACCAATGTTTTTTCCAGCAGTGGAATGATGTATCCCAGAAGCCAGAGTAGCATCTTTAGGCCACTGAGACATTATGTTTTTCTGACCCTCTTTTCCTATCTTCCTATGCATGTTTTATTCCTGTTCAGAAACAATCATGTTGGCAAAGATCATTAATGCATGGACTGCCATAGGTTGAAGTTAATCCCATCCATCCTCTATTTTCTTCAATCTTACTCAAAGAGACTTCAGGAGAAGTGATGTTTATACTTTTGATATGTTGCTACTGTAACAAGTGGTAAGGACACAGCCATGAGGACTGGTTCTCCAAGTCACTCTGAGGGACTTCTGGGGTTTCTAGGTGACAAAAAGTATGATTTGCCTCTGATCTTTTGGATTGTTTATTTTTATACCTCCATATGATAGCTCAACTTTAAATTATGAATTTCTCAAAAATATTTGAGATATTTATAATTGAAATGTCAGCTTTAGGGGGCAAGGTATTGTAGCAAAAGCCACCAGAATGTGTACCCGGTGTTATGGTTAGATATTGAATGTCCCCTGAATAGCTCATAATCGATATTAAAATCATGAGGATTTTAATCTTATCAGTAGATAAACACACTGTAATGGATTTACTGGGTAGTGACCCAGGCATGTGGGGTGTGGTTGGAGAAGGCGGGTCCATAACTGTGATTCCTTAAAGACTGTGCTTTTGTCTTTGAAGCCCCTTGCTTGTTCTCTTGCTTCAGGCCTCCCTACATGAGAGCGGAAAACCTGCTTTCTCCCTCCCATCTCCCTCCTGCTTCCTGCCACCATGCCGTGACCTCTGCAGAACTGGCCTGAAATGGACTGAAATTCTGAATACTCTAAAAACTCTGAGCAAATAAATCTTCCTTTCTCTGAATTGTGTGGTCATATTTATCAGGTCACAGCAGTTGACTGAGATACCAGGAGAGTAACAAATACTGTTTCCCTGTTATTTAATCCATCTGAACCCTTAGAAGGAACTTCTCTGAAATTATTCCAATGTCTAAACATTCAAATGAGTTAAATTCTCTGGTGATGATTTCCATATCCCTATTTCTGTTGTCCACAGCCCAGATGCACCAGGGCAGTGGACTAGGTTGCAGACAGGCCAAAAAAAGTGGCCAGAGACAGCATGGGAGACATATGGTCTGTTGGGGAAAGCTTACAAGAGATCATTGACTGTTTCCAAGACAAATTCAATGGCCATAGACTGACGACACCTCCTTCTCTGTCTCATGGTTCTTTGCCAAGCAGTGCCTCTTCTTCCTCATAGTATTTGTCCAGTGGTGACCTGCCTGATGTGACATGTATTCTTTCCACAGTGCCCTCAGTTCCCCACCCATCCCCACTCGAGAAAGATTTTCTGTTAGACTGCAGAAAAAAATGGCATAATTAGCATCAGCTTGCTTAGTTTGATTGTGTGACCAGCATTTCAGGGAGGAACTGTCCTGGTTTACATAACAGGATAATAGCCTTCTACAGATCACACTTCCTACAGATAATCCCAATGTGCAGAAGAAAAAGTCCATGTCCGTCCAAGTAATATGTATCTAGACTTTCTGTCCCAGGCTTGCTCTTATTACTCCTTTAACTTGACTCAGTTTTGGGGAACAGGGACATGGTGTTTTTCTGTCCCCTTTTTCTTTAGGGATGATACACTCTTACAATTAGAAATAAATAAAACCTAAGCTGATGTTTGAATAGTTTCAAATATTTTTACTACATTACAAGAACTATCAGAAGAGCGTTTTGTGTGTTCACCCACGCCATTCTCATAGCCATTCTCATAACAATCCCACAAAGTAATGTCATCATTCTCCCATCTTAAAAATAGGCAACTCAAGTACATCTAATTTATCTAGCTAGTGATAGGATGCAGAGTCTGACTCCAGAGTAAAATGTGCTCCAAAACTTTTCTCCTCAAAATGTTGTCCACAAGCTATCACCCTCAGGATCACAGGGGAGAGTGCTAGAAATAGTTTTGGCCGCTGCCCACAGGTCTGCTCCCCACGTGACTGAGAAGCATGATAAAAGTCACATGTTCTGTTGCCTTTGCCCCTTGATGCAGGACTATATTCTAAGTGTTTAACATTCAACTAATCTGGTTTTAAAGATATCTTGAATTTATGTGTTCCTCCAAATTTAAGGCAATTCTTTAAGGTTACATTAAGTAATGAAGACAAATAATGGTAGAAGTAATTCCTGACTCTGCTTGAGATAGTTGGAGAGTGGTATTTTTCAACCTTATTTTGATTAGAGCTATTCTCAGTAATTCAAATTAAAAATCAAGATTCCAATGAATTCTATCCATTTATTGATATAGCTCAAAGAAGGCATGTTTTCTTTTTAATAAGTACAATATCTTAAACCATAAGGTAAACTTTATATAGAAGAGAAGTGATTATCTTCTTTACTTTTCTGCATTTACTTTGAAACATCATGTTAAGTCTTACTCCCTGAAATATTGAAAATAAAATATACATTCCATTCTGCTGCTATTAAACACCTACTGAAAGCTTTATTTATTTATTTATTTATTTATT
>PVLC010024197.1:0-24926 GCA_004027655.1 Graphiurus murinus
CTCCCCCATTTCTGCTCAATGACAGCAGTTTTAATTCATATTCTATTCCTTCTCTGTATTATTTTTGAAGTACACAATTTATCATTAAATTTGGGTCTGGGGAACTCTAATGAAGTTGAACACCTACATAGTAAATAAGTACTTGCTACATAACTTCAACCGACACGATTTCCATTCTTCATGACTGTTCCCGATGTCAGGAAACTCGCCATATCCCAAAGCTTCATTTTTGTCAAAGAAGATCATTGTAGTTAGACTCCTCATATGACGTGTAAATGATACACTTAATTTTATTTGCAAAATGTACACAAAAATCAGGTGGCTAAGAGATACCTCCATTTATAATAACATTATAGAGAATCTTGGTGACTTTAGTACAATCTCATTTTGACTAGGGAATAAAACAAGGCCCTCATCCAAATCATGAGGACCTATATCACAGTCTTAATACCATAGGGCTCAATTGAGAGTAATTTTAATTCTCTCCTTTCTGCATCCAGGACATTAGTAATTTAGAACCATTCCTGGAAACTCACACCAGGCCAATCCATCAGTGCACTGACTCTAACTGTTCAGTTTACAAATGCACACACATACACAAATGGTGGGGAGCGGGGAGCAGGGAGTAGGGAGGGAGAGAGGAAGAGGTAGCACAACAGTGAGAACAGGGACAAGATAGATTGTTTCTTTTCTCTACAAAAGCTGTCATTTAAGCTGCTCGGAGAAAAACAGTTCACTAAACACCATGAACTGACACTGGCTTAACTGGTTGGTTGATAGAAAATTTCTTATCTAATTATATTCCTGAAGGGAAAAATGTATTACTCAAAATGACATCTACATTATACTCTGGGCTATTTTTCCAAGTCACAAAGGATCTAAATATACCAAGGCACTGAATAAAACATTGGGCTAAATAACAACTGACTCATTCCTTAGGAGTATGGCAAAGATCTCCTTTTCTTTGAGTAAATGTTTCTAAAGCTTCCTTTTGTTTTATGCTTAAGAATTCATGGGAGAAATACAGGCTTCCTGAGCACATCTGGCCAGAAGCAGAGTTTTGTTTTCCTTACCTGGTACCATTCATTTTGTGCTATTATTTTCCAGTGAAGCAGTTTCTAAAACTGGGATTTCATGGTATTGAATATTTTCTGATGCTTCTAGTTGTCTTTAGATATTTACCATGTAAGAAGTTGGTCACCTACTTAAACGATCATCAGGGAAAGCATTTGAATCAAAAAGAATATGTGGGCCAATATGTCTCTCGGTACAATCTGCAAACCTACAAAAACCCCTAAAAACAATTCTCCTGTACCATCTAAAAACCTGCAAACACTGAAGATTCAAGACCTTCAATGGTATCATTTTAGTACAACATTGAGAGCTTGTGAATTTAGAACTTTATCTGCCACTACACTTCCACACATCCCATATTCCAACCAAATCAATAACCTTTCCCTCCTCTATTTTATTCTTCATTATATTCCTTACAAAAAGTACTCAGGAAAGATCTGTCCAGTAGAACTGCAATATACTTTTGTGAACACAACCAATAAGATAACTGAGAGCTGCCATAAAGTGTGGCAAGTAGGACTGATCACCTTGCCTTGGGATAGTAATTCAAAGGGAACAACTTTCAAAAGAGAAAGTAAATAATAAAGCTGGCTCAGTTTTAAAGTAAACGTCTTAATTTTAGTCTGCAGTAGTGGTTGTCTCAGGCTATTTTCCTCTATATACACATAAGAAAAATGTCACAGGGAACCAGCAGCAAGAGATGTCTTAAATAAATGACCCCTATTCCCAGCCAAAGGATGTTGCACTGCTTTCCAGCAATGACTCATCCACCCTCAAGTTATCTGTCACCTCTAGGCAAAAGATACTCCATCCTGTAGCTGCAGCTGCAGTTCTTCCCAGCATTGCATTTCATTTACTGAACACTTAAGAACCAACTACAGTATCTCCCACTAAAAGTCTCCTTGAAAATCACATTGTCAGTGAAATTCAATAGATTTAAGACCAAATTAATTAATATACTCCCACATCTTCCAAGTTATTTACCTCCAACTTGCCTGTTTTTGCACAGCCTTATTTATCTCACAATGTTCATTATACAGAGCCAGGTTTCCTTATCATCTACTAAAGGTGCTGTGTTTATTTCTTCTGCTTTAAACCTCAATCTATTTCCCTGTTCTACTGTTCAAATCCTACCAGTTGTCTTAAATGTCCACCCAGATTTCACCTTTTCCATTATCTTTGACTGCCCAGTTTACCTGGAAGCTATCAGATTTCCTTTGCACTCTTAATGAGATTCGTCATCTGTCAGACTACCTAGAAGTAACTGCTTAATGAGCAAAATTGCTGTGCATTTTTGCTCAGCTGAATTGTAAGATGCTAAAAGCAAGAATTATCATATTGCACAATTTTTATTTGAAAATATATGACACCTCAGTACCTAACATAGTGACTACAGAGCACAGTAGAAAAAAAATGTATCTTTGATTAATTATTCTAAGACAAAAAAATTGCATATAAATTAAAGGAAAATGCTTAACTATAAGTTAGCATGGGTTCTGTATCTCCTTTATCAGACTGTAATCTCCCCTCTAAATATAATGTCGTTTTACCTATCAGAGACAGGCAAAAAACTAGAAAATTCCATAAACTATGATGTATATTCAGTTTATAGCTGAGCCTAAATAAAATTCTATTTCATTGTAACTATTCTACATTCATCCACTATACTACTTTTGCTACAATCATAATTAATGCTGATGATATATATTCTTCCCAATTAATCTTGGTACTACCTAAATATATGCATTTTAGTTTATATAAATATGCACATGTGAGCACATATACACATGTAAACAAATCTGAATGTACATCCATACACATAATAGAAAGTAAGTATAATACATTCCCAAAATGCCTTTAAAAATCACAATTTTACTAAGTATTACACTACATGTATACTCATTAAAACAGAATTACTTTCATTAATATTCATAAATTAACTACAGCTTGTTTTTTAAGAACAGAAATTAGAATGCCTATATTATTCTCTCAAATCTGCATAATGGAATGATCCATAAAATAATTTACTTATATGTACATGAAATCTCATAGAGAATTAACTCAGTAAATAACAGCCATTTGAGGCAAATGCTTTAAATAACTGTATGTAAGGCCAAAAGACATAAATATCCAGTCCTGACAATGTCACCTAGTAGTTGCATGAAAGAGAAAATGCAGAACTTCTCAGTTCTGTGATTTCTTCACCTGAGAAATGAAAACCAGCATCATCTTCTAACACTTAAGAGAACTCTGTAAGCTATCAGAATTCATTACTATGATGTCTTTCTTGTGGTTCTGGCCACAGAACCCCAGGGCCTTACACACACTAGAAAGCATCACACATGCTAGAAAACATTCTATCACTGAGCTACAACTCCCAGCACAAGGATTATTGTTTCTTCATAAATAACATTACTCACATAAACAGTGGAATTTTGGGTGTTTTTTTTTTTACATTTAGCAAAAAAATTGTAAATGTAATTACAATTAATTATTAAAGCACAGCATTACTTAATGTACAAGCTCTTTTGAAAATAGTTGTAGTAACTACCTTTATAAGGATACTTTCCTATTTCCCCAATATTTGTAGAAAAGCATCACCCCTGAGAACAAAGAAAATAAACCCATCCTCCGATAGTAGTTCTTTACTCATTTTATCTATAAAACAAAAGCTTTAATGACAATAATCGATGGGCGTGTCAAATATTCATACGGAAACAGGAAAGTTAAACTTATGGACACACTTTCGTGACACTGGGCAAAATCCATGTAGATCTTGACTTCCCAGATGGTTGTTTTCCCATGTATGAAAGAGAATAGATTCACTTTGTGGAATTGGAGTCTCACACTAATTTTTCTCAGGTATTATTATACCAGAATGTTTAAATGCCATGATGTTTTAAAGACAATTTTCAAAATATATATTTTCTCCATCTAGAAATTTAAGATTTTCTTAGAAAATGAGTAAAGGCATTTTTATCTATCTAAATTGAGCTAATACTATTTCTCAGTACCAAGTATAATTTGTATATTAAAGAAAATTAGAAAGGTTCCTCTTATATAAAATATAATACATTTTCTCACCAAGAATTCAACAGGATGAAGACTGGTTATTTTCAAATATCTAGAGCTAAAAACTTTAAAGTGAGTTTGAGTGAGCTAAGTGCTTGACCTATTTCCCAGTCCCTATCCTACCTTGCTTCTTGTCAAATACTATATAGAAAATTTAGAAATCAATTTATATATAATGTCCTAATTGTTCCTGGGGTGGTTCAGTGGGGCTAAAAGTAATAACCTAATCCGCATTTTTCCCAAAGTGAAAATTTCCCACAGAAGATAGAGCTAATTACTTAAAGATAGCCCTCAAAGAAAGTTGGTAAAATTTATTATGGAAGCATCATTCAGAACTTTTGGCTCCTCACTGGAAAAATACTTTATTACCTATCATTTCACTTGCAAACACTTTTTTCTTTTCTCTTTGTGGTACTGAGAATTGAACCCAGGGGCATTCTACCTCTGAGCTACACCCCCAGGCCCATTTTTTTTTTTTTTTAATTTTAAACAGGGTTTTACTAAGTTGTGGAGGGCCTCACTAAGTAGCTGAGGCTGGCTACAAACCTGTAATCCTCCTGTCTCTGCCTCCCAAATACTGGGATTACAAGCTTGCGCCACCATGCCCAGTTTAAAACTTTTATCTTTGTGTTACAGAAAAAACGTAAAGTATATACAATATGAAAAATTTAAAAATCCACACTTATCTATTTTTCAACTCCCCCAGTAATCTAGTTCCACATCAAATAAAGGATAATTTGAGAGGGCAGTTTACCAGAGAGGGGTGATATTTTTATAATGTTTTCCTTTAGGAAGAATTATTTTCATAGTCTATTGCAATAAACTACTAAAGTTAAAATATAAATATCTACTAAAAGCAGGCTCTAAGATTTGGGATTTAAATTATGTCATGTAGTAGTTTTTTTAAATTGCTATTAAAAACTAAGTCATAAATTTCCTGAGTTAGTAAAATATAACTCATAAAAGAAAAATGGTGCTAATAATTAATTTGAGATTTCAGATTGGGTTAACAAGTAGTCTAGAACCTAATGCTTGCTGATCCAGCTGATAAGGCAAAGAAGGAGTAGCTCTGGGTTTTGGTTTATTAAGAGAAATTTTTTGAGACAGACATGGTGGCTTGGGAATACTTGGGATCCTAGTACTTGGGAGGCTCAGATAGGAGGATCACAGGTTTGCGTCCAGCCTCTTAGCGAGGCGAGGCGCTTCACAACTTAGTGAGACCCTGTTTCAAAATAAAGAATACAAAATAAAGCTGGGAGTATAGCTGAAAGGTAGAATGCCCCCAGGTTCAATCACCTTAACTAAAATTTTGATGCCTATTTCTATGATGGTTGATCGTTTCATCTACCAACTCTGATAGTGTTTGATTGAATAACTGGTTACCAGAGCCTATCAGTATTGCTGCGAAGATATTTTAAAACTGTGAATAACATCTATAATGAGCTGAGTTTTTGCTACAGGAGATTATCCTTGATAATTTGGTAGGTTTCATCCAATCAAAGGAAAAGCTTTAAGGACAAAACTGAGGTTTCTCTGAGGGAGAAACATATCTGCCTCAAGACTGCCACACCAGCTTCCACCAGTGCCTGCACACCCGCCCTGCAGATTCTAGACTTGTCAGTGTTCACAAATGCATGAGCCAACTCCCTGAAGTGGAACTCTCCCTCTCCCTCTTCACATAGCCACATCTAACTTGTCTGTTTCTCTGATACAATTTCAACCTGCTGTAGTGCTATTTACAGTACAACAAAGGCAGGCCATACGTAAGTAAGGTAAGGTCGGAAAAGAGAAAACACTATGAAAAGTGTTTTTTAGATAAAGTGTTAGGGTGGTTTTTGGTTTTTTTCCTTTCAGATTAAGGTTATTTCAGCAAAAATACCATTTTTAAAAAAAGAGACAATAGGTCATCTTTAGATTAAATCCACCAAATGGAGCAAATATAACAGAACTCAAAATAATGCCTACTATGTACCAAAGACATTGCTGGCACAGAAACCCAAGTCACCTGATTCCATACCAAATAAAGTCTTGGTTTCCATAAAAGGGTCTATTATGGCTGACTAATCAATTTGCAAATTTAATGTTAAAAAATTCTTTAAATGTCAAACTTTCCCCATACTCTTTATATTACCAAAAACTGTTGGTAAACATTTTATTGGTAACCCATAAGAAGTGATTATGAATTTGATTTTATTTTCCTTCAATAACAAACCTGTCACCTTTCCCCTTTGTCTATATCCTAATTGGTAGTGTCACTAGGTCAACTATACCCTCCCTATGAAGACTTCCAAACCTCTCTGAGCTCCCATCGTCTGTGGGCCTAACTCTATTCAACACTTGCTAGGTTGTAGTTTGTATTATCATGGTCCATTTGAATGTTTCTCCAACTTTTTGGAGCTACTTCAAGGCAGTACTTTTGACTTTGTTCATCTCTATTTCCCAGAGTCTAGGGTAGCCCCTGGCACATGGATGGTCTGCAAGGTACATGCTGACAAGGCTGCAGTGGACAAGGATCAGAAGTAGCACTAATTGGGTCTGCTTAGTTTTCCTTTAACTTCCCTTTTCTACTCAGTTCTCTTTGATGTCATCTCCTGATGAATCACTGCAGTGGTCTTTTCCTCTTTCCTACCAAATATCCCTATGCCAGTGGCAAAGCTCGAGGACAAAAAGCTGTTATAGAGAGCAGGGTAATTAGTATTATGTTAAGCAGGTTCTTTTTAAGAGTACCATATAGGCATGGCTGGTGATAAGCAATGGTGAAAGGTAGGAGAAGGCCATGAAGATGAAGCTGGAAATTCTGACAGGAGCCAGAATCTGCAAGCTCTTTTGGACTAAATAAAAGCCTTCATCCTAAGCGCAGTGAGGGAGTGTGTAACTTCAGTCTGTCAAAACAAAATATCACAGTCTGGTGGCTTAAACAACAGAAATGTATTTTCCCATACTTCTGAAGGCTGGAAGTCCAAGGTCATAGTACTGGCATGGTGGATTTTTGTGAGGGCTCTCTTCCTTGCTTGCCGACAGCTGCATCTTCACATGTCCTTCCCTCTGTGCTCATATGGAGAAAGATCTCTGTTCTTCCTCTTCCTAAAAGTATATTAATTTCAGTCTGAGAGCCCAACCCTCAATATATCATCTAACATAATTACCTCCCAAAGACTCCACCTCCAAAACCATCACATGGGAGTTAAAGCTTCAACATATGATGGACAGAGGGGGATATAAACATTCAGTCCACAGCAGCAAGAAACACAATGGGATTTGTGATGGTGAAGCTTTGCTCTCAATCTACTCAGAGCAAAACCACTCAGCCAAATGAGAGCCGGCATCCCAGAAGGTATACCTTTAAGAAGAGCTTTCATTCCCACCATGCGGGCTACGCAGCATTTTGCTTTCATTTGCCGGGCTGCAGAGTCGTGATTGTCACAAGGCTGGCATGCACAGAAGAGCATATGGCTTCTCTCTGGAAGAAGCCCTGCATGCCTCAAGCCCCACATTTGTTAATAAAAACATCCTGTTCTCTAAGTAAGCTTAGGGAACACTTTTTAAAAAATGCTATTTTGCTTTCTTTTGTTCTTTATTTTTTTCCTTTGGTTTTGGTTCCTCTCTTTACATAGCATATAAAATCCCTTGGTGGTATTTAATTTAATGGGACCTTAGAGAAATTTTTCAATAAATTAATTTATAGT
Source organism: Graphiurus murinus (assembly GCA_004027655.1). Classification (NCBI taxonomy): domain Eukaryota; kingdom Metazoa; phylum Chordata; class Mammalia; order Rodentia; family Gliridae; genus Graphiurus; species Graphiurus murinus. Next base: position 7,833 of record PVLC010024197.1, read on the forward strand.
TTTCTGCAAATTATATTTCTCTTGGGTAAATTCCCATCCCCTCTTATGTAATATTTCCTAACTTAGAGCATGCTCCACTTGTTTAAAACTCAGAAGAGTCTCTCCAATACAGCAAAAGGTTTTATATACCACAGGACTAGTGAAAGAGAAAGCTATACTATGATGTACCAACAAAAAATGGAGGAAGATCCTCTTTCAACTTAATTACTATATCATATCATTTCATCTACTAGTTAAACACAGGTACTTTTCCTCTATTTTTATAATAAATTAATATTATTTAAGATATGAGAATCATGCCAGGTGGAATCCAGATTTTAAGCACCATTAGCACCAAGTTCCTGAAGAATAACTAAATGTCAAAAAGGAAGACTACTCTAGGTGTCATGAAAACTTTGCTGCAGAAACAATATAAATAAAATCTACAAATAACATTTATTTACAAAAATGAAATCAGCTTGCATTAGCATTCTAGAAAAAATTTTGTTTTGTTTTGTATGAGTGTGTTTTAAAATTGCTCCAACTATGAAGTATTGTTTTTCTTTTATAATTTATGCAAAATTACATTATCTGGCACTAATGATTTGGACAACAGGCATTTGTGAGAGAAAAGGGCATGATGCATCAGTGAAGCTGAGATAACAAGCTAACACAAAGAATAAGCTAATTCTATTTAAAGTGCCCTGGATATGCATCTCTCACCTGCACCTGCCACATCCTACTGGAATCCTAGTTGTTAAAGTCAGCTATGGACATCAATTACTGACAGAAGAAATGGCTAATTTAAGAAAATAAATAGCAATGGTAACATCCCAATTACACAGTGAAGGGAAGTGTCCCCAAGGTGTATAGATGCTAATGAGCCATTTGGTAAACAGGGGAACTTTTGTAAACCAACATTTGCTACACACTTAGCTAAAGGGTTATGTTACAAATGAATATTTCCAAGAGAAAATGAATGTTTGTGATTGCATGCAGAAAATGTTTTCTCTTAAATAATGGGATGCTAACTATATTCAACAATCTTTTATTTGGCATAGAAAACATAACAGGCATATTCTTTTAAGAACCCATAAGATGGTGCTGCATGTATGAAAAACTGACATTTTGTACTAAAATGGAAACTAATAAAGATCACTTAGTAGATTTTCATAATCACATCTGCCTTTTCTTGGTGGACAAAGACCAGCTGGGTTCATTTAAATTAAGAGAGGAATCTCCAAAGCCACACTTCTGGGCACCAATTCTGCCCCTTCCTGGTTGTATCATCTTGGGCAGGTGCTTCACTTTTTCAATGCCCTGAGACTCCTCAGCTACAAAACAGTCTGTAGACTGTGCTTCTAAGTGGACATGGAAACTAGAGGAGAGTGAATTTTAACTATTGTTATGAAAATTGTCCATGCACTCTCAGTAACATTCACTCTGACCAGGAGTAAGAGTGACACTGCCAGTTGTAGTGGCGCACACATGTAATCCCAGTGCCTGGGAGGCTGAGCCAGGAGGATTGCAAGTTCGAGGACAGCCTCAGCAACATAACAAGACTTTCAGCAATCTAGTGAGACCCTGGTTCCAAACAAAAATAAATAAATAAAAAGGGCTGGGGGTATAGCTTAGAGGTAGAATTCCCCTGGGTCCCCAGCAAAACACACACACACACACACACACACACACACACACACACACACACACCCCTTATTAGAATAGCCAGGTTATCACTGCATTAGATTTTTGTTCCTTCCTTTATAAAGGGTGGGAAAATCTTGCCCTTTTGGTAAATGGGGCATTTAAAAGTAATTGCTGGTGAGGTATTTTATGTTTCCAGTGCTGCTTCTGGTTGCTACCCCTATTTCTTTCCTCCTTTGTTGAGTTCACTGATGCAACAATCAGAACATTGAAGATGTATCAATGCAAAAAGTCTGGTAATTTCTAGAGTGCTGTTCTACATCTCTTTGCAAATGATATTCAATTTTAATATTATATACTTCTAAAGTATATAAAATTTTGCTTCACTTTTCACCAGCTGTGATTTATAGTTTAGTAACCTAAAATGTCCATTTTATTGTTGTGTTTGGGGATCCATGCCTTCCATAGGATAGCTATTGATTAAATAAGCAAAAATATGTGAAGTGCTCTGACAAGTCCCGGGCACGTGGTGCTATAAATGTTGTTTATAGCTGTAATCATATTATTTTGTTATTATATATTATGTGTGTTGCTAATGTCACCATGCTCTTTTATTAGTGTAGAAATGCATAGGGAAGTCTCTGGCCCTTACTTAGCCTTCAGAGTTCATATCTCCCTGGTAAGATGCCATCTGGGATTACACAGGTAGAAAGCACCAGCATTACTGCTGACATCACTATTGGGCTCTCTCCAGAGCTGCCCCCACCTCACTGTCCTACTTTTCTATTAGTCAGACGTTAGCAGAGAATAGAACCAACAGGATATAAAACAGAGGATTTATCAGGGGAATTGGAGGCTGAAAAGTACCATAATACAACCATTTATAAGCTAGAGAACTGGAGAAGTTGGTATGTCCAGCCCATGTCCAAAGGCCTTAGAACCAGAGCAGGTGATGGTACAACTCTTGGTCCAAGGCCAAAGGCCTCAGAACCCAGGGATAGCTGCTATAAATTCCAAAGTCCAAAAGTCCAAGAACCTGAGGCTCTGATGTTTAAAGGCAGAGGAAGTTAAGTGTCCCAGCTCCAGAAGAGATAGAGATAAAGAGAGCGTCCACACAAAAATTCAACTTTACTCTGTCTTATTTTTAATCTGGACCCTCAGCAAATTGTATGGTTTTTGCCCACATTATTTAGGGTGACCATCCTTATCTAATTCACATGTTCAAATGCCAATCTCTACCAGAACACCCTCAAAGACATAACCAGAAGTACTGTTTTACCAGCTAGCAGAGTATTTCTTATCCTAGTCAAGTAGATACCTAAAATTAACCACGACAGTGGTCAAAGCTATAAATGCACACTGAGGAATATGTTTCTTAAGTTCATGTGTATGTAATCACACACAAAAGTATACTTTTTCTTTTCTGAACTAAAATAGTAATGGGACATTTTAGAGAACATTTCCCAAGAAATGAGGCAAAACAATCAACAGACTGGTTAAGTACATTCATCTAATGAAACAACCATTTAAATGATGGAAATTTTATTATTATGTTATAAGGTAAAAAGAAATTAGCCTTAAAAGAGTATGATTCTAACTGCATAAAGATGAGAAGTCCTCAATATATCAAAACTATTCAAATTGAGAAAAATATAAACTATTTAATAATAAACTATCTTCTTTTGTTTGTTTATACATTTCATAATGAATGTGTATTTCTTTTGTAATACTAAAAGAAATCCTGAATGGTCAAGTTCCATGGAAACCCCTAGATGTGGTCATTTCAACGCTAATTTCCTAATCCAGATACGGGACTGCATCTAGGGACCAAAACCAAAATCAAAAGCCAAGCGGTCATTTTAACCAAACACCAATCTCAGAGGGCTGCAAAGAGTCTCGGAGCCCAGCACATTAGCAATAAATAGACGAGAGAAAGGGCTTCAGAAAGGAGGGCAGAATATGGTCAGAAATGCCAGCCTTATTTTGTTGCCAGTCTGATCTTTTAATGAGGCTACCCATCTCTCATTTGCCACCAGTTGTATCCTGCTCCTCAACACACTGCCACTCAATCTGATCTAAATATTTCTCTGGAAGACACTCTAGTGACTACCGTAGTAAACACGAATTGTCCACATTGATCAAACTGTGGTGGCTCACCTATGCAGAGGTCAGAGCACAGAAGCACAGGAACTACCAGGTTTCATAGTGGTACATCTTCAATCCCCAAGACTACTGGGCTTTTAAAAGTTAAATTTAAGCCGGGCGTGGTGGCGCATGCTTGTAATCCCAGCATTTGGGACGCTGAGACCAGAGGATCCGGGTTCCCAGCCAGCCTCAGCTACCTAGTGAGGCACTCCGCAACTTAGTGAGACCCTGTTTCAAAATAAAGAATAAAAAAAAAATAGGGCTGGGGGTATAGCTCGGAGGTAGAATGCCCCTGGATTCCATCCCCAGTACCGCAAAAAAAAAAAAAAAAAAAAAAAGAATAAAAAATAAAAGTTAAATTTAGATACCTGAGTGGAAAAACTGAGTGGTTATTTTTATTTCTCACATTTCCTTATATCTCATTTTACCTAAAGTAGCAAAAGCATGCTAGAAAATAAATTTTTATTTTTATTTCTGTCCTTTCTTGCCTCCAAATCTCCAAAATAGGCAAAATATCATGCAGTTAATTCACCTCAGGGCTCATTTCTTGCTGTATTGTGTCTTAGTACCAAGTAAATTTATGGAGGGAGAGGGAGAAGAAATTCTGCTAAAATTAAAAATTTAAAACCAAGTAGAATAAATTAAAACATCTTTCCTTCTACTGATAAATTACAAATACTACTTTGTCATTGATACTACTGTATATTTGTTTTAGCCAACTATACTTTACAAAAAGGATATTCAACATATCAAAAATATATGGGAGTTTCTATAAATAAGTAAATAGAAATAAAAAGAAATTCTACCTATCAAGAAGATAAATGTATAAATGTACTAAAACATAAAGTATATGTTATCTTTCAGTTAAACATACACAATCTATAGTTTGTTATATGCAGGTGAGATATGAAGTCAAAGGTGGGAAGGATTCTTCACACAGTACTGTACTTTATTATCAATAGGCCCAAGAGTATTAAAACTTTCACATGAGTGAGAAAGACATAATATGACTTCAAAAGCTTAACTTTCTATTCCAGGTAAGTCTCTGTTTCTTCTTTGTATTTATAAGCTGCTCTGAACCTGTCAGATCATGAAATCATTGGTTGTAAGTAGGCCTAGAAACAGTTTCTAGAAATAGTTAACTCACATATACAGTGCTTAAGTTTTTTTTTTTTGAAGGTTAGTCTTACTTGGTTCACTTAGCCACTCTGAAAAGAAGTGATATTTGGCACAATGACTGCTGAGAGAGGGTGCAGTAACATTAGCTATGACTGTGGGAAGGCAATGTGATTTTAAATTGGCTTTCACAACAACCCTGAAAAATAGGTTCACTGTATAATCCCAATTTAACTCAGCGAGTTTGAAAGTAACCCACTCAAGGGCACAGAGCTATACTGACTCAATGAGGCAGGCTATACTGAAGATTCTTTGATGAGAAACGTACTCTCATCTTTTTGACATTCAAAATTTAAATTCCTCATAAAAACAATGTCCTCAGAAGTCAGTGGAAGGAAGGATGGAAGGAAAAAATACAGGGCCACAGGCAGAAGAAGAAAGAAATCTGTCACCCCCACATTACAGGCTCACTCCAACCACCAGTGCTGAAAAGCAAGTCCTGTCTGAACCAGAATCATCCAAAAACTAAAAGTTCACTGTACTCTCTGTTCTCTTGGACTGCTAATGAAAGTGTTTAGGGTCTCGGGATCTGCACTCCCCAAGTGTGGTCACACACCGCACTGTGTGACCTCCCTAGCTGCATATCAAGCAGCATATCATTAAGAGTTCTTCCTCTTAATTTCATTATATTGTTGTTAATGGAATGAGATGCTTTAAATATCACAGTAAAAAGCCAATGCTATGTAAGGGTGGCCCAGCATGACCTAGTGCTACAAAACCATAAAATCTAGCTGGATATGGTAGTGCACATCTGTAATCCCATTACTTGGGAGGCTGAGATAGGACTATCACAGGTTTGAAACCAGCCTCAGCAACTTAGTGAGAGACTGTTAGCAATCTAGAGAGACCCTGTTTCAAAATAAAAAATAAATAAATAAAAAGGGCTGATGATATAGCTTAGAGGTAGAACACCTTTGGGTTCAATCTAAAGTATGAGAGAGATAGAGAGAGAGATAGAGAGATAGAGAGATAGAGATAGAGAGATAGAGAGATAGATAGATAGAGAGAGAGAGAGAGAGAGAGAGATCTGAATTTGCCACTGCTTCTTCTTCTGAAAGTTGTCTTCTATTTCTCCATTTCTCCATATGGTAAATGCTAAAGAATTACCAAAGCCATCTGGAGTTGTAAAGTGTTAACCAATAAAACATCGGTAGAGATTTACAGTGGTCCTAACTTCCAAGATTCGGATTCACATAAAAATTCACTGGGTACAAGTTGCCTTTTGCCAGAGCCAAACTTCAAAAAACCTACATTAGCAGGAGGAAAAATAAACTCACTGAATACCCTGTGAGCACCAGCGTTCCCTGAAACTCGTTAATGATGTGAACCCACAGGTTTCAAACAGAATTTTAAAGCTGAAAAGGTCAGAAGCATAACATGATTCAGGAAAAATAATGGAGACAGCTCAACTGTTGACACATCTTTAACTACCACCACTAATCATACCAAACACACCTATAGCCCTTTATTGCATACAAGGATGCTTTATGTGCCTTCATTAAGTTGATCTTCTCTAAAATCCAATGAAATGCTCAGTGCACTCTGCACATTTCTATTAGCATCTGTATGCCCATGCTGTATGATTTAACTTCTCACCCTGATTTTGCCAGTGAGTTTCAGGGAGAGACGACATATTCTCTTCTGTATCTTTAGCATCTGTGATGGTGTATAGTTCCTTAACAAAGGCAGATACAGGAGTCTTTTTCTACAAGTGTCACATGTTAGAGATGAGACCATTGAGGTTCATAGAGACCAGAAGTTTTTCTTCTGGAGAGGGTTTGGCAAGGGAGGAGTCTTAGCCTCACGTCACCATTCCCACTGGAATATAGTGGAGGATTCTGCAAACCACTTAGTCCACAGGTTCTAAAAATTCAAAAGAAGGCCATCAGACTTCAGCTCCAGGTCAAGACAGAGTAAGACAGACTGATATATCTTCCTGCCGGAATCAATCAACTGAAGTGTGGTATGCATGTGGGCATGTGCACACATGCACAACTATCTTTAAGACTCTCAACAAATGAAAGACAGTGATCCCTGATTGACAGGGAAAAAATGAAGTGATCACTACACTGTCACAACTTACTGCTTTGAGAGATTGCCCAGGCTGCAATGCAAGGCGGGAGGACAAATGTGAAGCCTCGGGGATCACCGTCTGAGACAACTGCGGGGACTAGAATGTGTAGGGTAGAGTGTTAGAGAAAGACAGACTCTAAAATCTGTGGAGTTACTCCTGACCATTCAGTAGAACACTGACAAATGGGCGCATTTATCAATCATCCCAGAAGGTTAGATGGAATGGTGTCCAACACTCCTATGGAAACAGGAGTAGTACTTACTCCCATCAGATACATTGGTAAAGCTCATAATTAACCTGGGATTGAGTAGAAAACTCAGAGAAGTCTTACTAGTGCAAAGTAATGTATTTAAGCTATACATTAAACACTGCTCTGGATTCCTTAGCAAGTATCTAAAGCAAGACCTAACAGAATAAAACTATTTCCAAAACAAAGTTTAAAAACTTTTGTAAGATACCCAACACTCTGGAAGGTAAAGATTATTAGGCATACAAAGCAGCAAAACATATATCTCTTGCAAGATATATATGTAAGAAATCTTATATGTATTTTACATATATATATATGTGTGTTTTCTTCCTTGTATGATATCCATAATGAACAAAGCAAACTAATTAACTGACATTGATAAAAAGATTAGTTAACAAGGACATGAAAACAATTGTAATTATATTCCATATTTTCAAAAAGCTAAACAGTATTACAGAATGAACAGAAATCTGATCTAAAACATCTAGATATGAATACTATAGTGTTAGAGATAAAAAAAAATACACTAGATAGAATTAACAACAGGAAAACCATAAGTGAAGTCTAAAACATAGAAATAGAAACTATCAAAAATAAAACAGAAAAATATAGATCTTATCAATGGAATTCACCTTATTAACATAAATAGAACACTCCACCCAACAACAAAATACACATTTTCTTTATTTATCAAGATACACAATATTCCCAGCCATAAAACATGTCTCAATACACTAAATAGGATTAAATTCATACAAGTTATTTTCTCTAACTACAATGGAAATAAATTAGAAAGCATTAATGGAAAGATTCTTGGAAAATCCCCAAATAGTTATAAAGTAAATAATGTATTTCTAAATATCCCAACGGCAATCAAAGGGAGATTAGAAAGTAAGGAGCTGACGGAAAACACAACTCAGAATTTGTGAAATGGCACTACAGTATTGTACTTAGAGAAAAAGTTACAGTATTAAATACCTATGTTAGAAAAGAAGAAAAGTAGCCAGGCCTAATGGCACATGCCTATGATCCCAGTACTTGGGATACTAAGACTGGAGGATCACAGGTTTGAAACCACCCTCAGCAACTTAGTGAGACTGTCAGAAACCTAATGAGACCCTGTTTCAATAAACAAAAGTAAAACAAATAAATAAATAAAAAGGGCTGGGGATGTAACTTGGAGTTAAGAGTGCTGCTGGGTTCAATCCCTAGTACCACCAAAAAAATAAAAGAGAAGAGTCCAAAGTCAACAATGACTTTGGCTTTCTACTTTAAGAAACCAAAGGATAAAAGTAAATTAAACCCAAATTAAGCAGAAGAAAGGAAATAATAAAGTTCAAAGTAAAAAAAAATCAATAACTTAAAATGCAGAAAAACAATACAAAAAAACAGGTTCCTTGAGAAGATCAATAAAATTGATAAATCTCTAGGCAGTCTTTTCAGGAACAAAGAAAGAAGACATAATAAGGATATTAAGAAGGAGAGTGAGTGGTAATATCACTACCAGATTCAACAAATATTTAAAAAAGTAAAGTGGAGTTTATCCTAGGAATACTGGTTTAGATTTTTTTTAAACTCATAATGTTTATTTCATTATTTCTTCTTTTTTTATGTTCTTTACATCAGTCACATTTTTTATCACTTTGTTATAAATGCAGTATGTTTATTATAGGACTTTAGAATATATAGCAAAACATATCTTTTAAGTTAACATTAAAAAAAATCTATGGGATAGGTACACAATAGAATTTTACTTAGCCATAAAGAAGAACAAAATCATGTCATTTGTGGGGAAATGGATGGATCTAGAAAACATGCCGCTAAGTGAGATAAGTTAGACACAAAAAGTAAAAAATCGTATGTTCTCCCTAATATGCGGAAGCTAGGGAGACAGTGGGACATAAGAGGGACTCTAGACAAAGAAGGAGAAACCTTAGATAAGCAAAGAAGGTGACCTAACTGAAGATGATGCGGGGCAGGGAAACACCCTAATGCACATGATGTACTTTCACAAACATACCAAAGTCAGTCACTAAACTGAACCTGAGAAGAAGGGAGGGGGAGGGAGTGGGGTGGGAATTGGGGAAGTGTTCAATGAGAAATGTGTGCATGTATGCCTTTACCACCTAACAAAGGTGTATGATTACAATGCACCATTAAAAAATACAAATAAAAATAAAAAATCAATCATTATATTATGAAACTAAGAAGGAAAATCCATATGATCATCTCAATAGATGCATAAAAAGCATTTGACAAAATCCAACATATACCTCTGACCAAAACTTTCAGGAAACTAGAAATCTAAAGTGCCCTAAACTTTAATAAAGACATAAGAGAAGTCTAGAGCTAATGACATATTTAATAGTGACTGAATGAATGTCCCCTAGTGATCAGGAACAAAGCAAGAGTGTTCACAATCATTTTCACACTTACCATTTCTACTCAACATTGTAATCAAGGCTATAGCCAGTAATATCTATAGATGGATGGATGTATAGATGGATGGATGGATGGATGGACAGAAAATAAAGTCTGAAAGAGAAATAAAGGCATCCAGATTAAGAAGGAATAAAACAGATGACATAATTCTGTATATAAAATCCTATGCAATCTATAAAAAAGCTACTAGAAACTGGATGTGGGGGAACATGTTTGTAATCCCAGTACTTGGGAGGCTGAAACAGAAGGATGGCAGGTTCAAAGCCAGCCTTGGCAACTTAGTGAGCCTCTCAGCAACCTAGTGAGACTCTGTTTCAAATAAGATATAAAATTGGGCAGGGGGTATAGCTTGGAGGTAGAATACCTCTAGGTTCAATCCCTAGTACCAAAAAAAAAAAAGCTACTAGAATTAGTCGGTTGTGAGGTTGCAGGCTGTACAGTCAATAGACAAAGATTGATCATGTATTCATACACTAGTAATGTATAATCATAAAGAAGCATAAAAGTAGTGTTCAAAACAGCATCAAAACAAAAATTATTTAGGCTAAATTTAACAAAAAGATGGGGATTGCATTGACTTCTGTAGATCACTTTTGGTAGAATGGCCATTCTGATATTTATTCTGCCTATCCAAGAGCATGGGAGATCTTTCCATCTTCTAAAATCTTCAATTTCTTTCCTTAGTGTTTTATAACTTTCATTGTAGAGGTCTTTCACCTCCTTGATTAGATTTATTCCTAGGTATTTTCTTGAGGTTATTTTCATCTACAGAGTCAATGCAATCCCTATCAAAACATCAATGTCATTCTTCACAGACCTAGAAAGATCACTCCTAAATTTCATATGGAGAAACAAAAGATCCAGAATAGCCAAAGCAATTTTCAGCAATAAGAACCATGCAGGAGGCATCACAATTCCTGAATTCAAATTATACTACAAAGCAACAATAATTAAAACAACATAGTATTGGCACAAAAACAGACACCTAGACCAATGGAACAAAATAGAAGATACAGAAACAAATCCACACAATTATAGGCAACTGGTTTTTGACAAAGGTGCCAAACACATACATTGGAGAAAAGACAGCCTTTTTAACAAATGGTGTTGGGAAAACTGGTTATCCATTTGTAGAAAAAAATGTAATTAAATCTCTACCTCATCCTACAGAAGAGTCAACTCAAGATGGATCAAAGACCTGGAAATTAAACCTGAGACTTTGAAGTTCCTAGAGGAAGTCATAGGTCCAAAACTCCAACATACAGGTACAGGTAGAATTTCTCAATAAGATCTCTAAAGCTAAGGAAATGAAAATAAGATTTAATAAATGGGATGGCATTAAACTAAGAAGTTGCTGCTCATCACTAGCCCAAAGAGAGAGCCAAGAGAATTGGAGATCTTTGCCAGCTATTCCTCTGATAGAGAATATCTAAAATATACAGAGAACTTACAAGATATGACACTAAAAAAATCAAGAAATGGGGAATTGAAACTAAACAAACATTTCACAGAAGAAAAGATACAAATAACCAATAAGTACATGAAAATGTTCAACATCATTCGCAATTAGGGAGATGCAAATCAGAACTACACTGAGATTCCATCTAATCTCAATCAGAATGGCAATAATCAAGAAGTCAGACAGCCATGAATTCTGGTGTGGATGTGGGGAAACAGGAACTCTTCTATACTGTTGGTGGGATTGCAAATTAGTGCAGCTGCTTGGAGATTAGTGTTGAGATTCCTCAGAAAACTGGGAATGGATCCACCATATAATCTGCCTATACCACTCCTGGGTATCCTTCCAAAAGGGCTGAAATCAGAATACTATAGTAATAAATGCATATCAATGTTTACAGACGCACAATACGTAATAGCAAAATTATGGAACCAACCTAAGTGCACTTAAAAATGATAGGATACACATAAAATGGAATTCTACTCAGCAATCAAGAAGAACAAAATTATATCATTTTCAGGAAAATGGAAGGACCTAGAGAACATTATGTTAAGGGAGATTAGCCATCACAGAAAGTGAATGGTTGTATGTTTTCGCTCATATGCAGAAGCAGCTAGGGAGTAATCAGGAAACCAGAGGGACTCTCAGATAATGAAGGAGAAACTACAGTGGAGCCAGGGAGGTGGTTTGGGGGAGAGGGAGAATTGATGAAGGAAACGCTTCCATTGACATATGTGAGAATACCAATGCCAATCTCAATATCCTGTATGGGGAAGGAGCCAGGGAAAAGCCCACCAAGTGCTGTGTGCATGTATGTCATCATCGCTATGAATTGCATTATGATGTGGATTATAATGCACCAATAAAAGTATTTTTTAAAAGATGTATAACATCTCTATAGTGAAACTCAACACTGGTGAGAAAAAATTAACTTCTAAATAAGAGAAGATCTTATTCATGGACTCAATATTGTTAAGATCTCAGTTCTCTTCAAATTGATCTAAATATTCAATGCAATCCCAATCAAAATCCTACCAGGTTTTATTGTTAACTGGGGAGGGGTGCAACTATATGTGTATGTACAAAACTGATTCTAAATCAGTATGGAAATATGAAAGACATACAGCCAAAATAACTTAGAAAAATAATAAAGTTAGAAGGCTAATATATGTGATTTCAAGACTTATCACAAAGCCACTAGAATCAACAGTGTGGAATTGACATCGGGACAAGCAGATGATTATAACAGAATAGAGACTCCAGAAATAAGCCTAGACATATAGAACGATTTTTTTTGTAGGGGTAGAAAGACAATTTAGTGAAGAGTGGACAATTTTTTCAACATATGATGCTAGAACAATTAGATGTTCATATGTAAAATAAAACTTCAACCCATACTTTTTACCATATACAAAAATAAAATGATCATATCTAACTCTATTACCTGAAACAACAAAACTTCCAAAAGAAAACATAAGAGAAAATTTTTGTAACCTTAGGTTAGGTAAAGATGTTTTATATATGACATTAAGAGCACAAATCATAACAGATAAATTACATTATCATCAAAATTAAAGTCTTTTGCTCACCAGAAGACATTAGAAGAATGATAAGCCACAGACTGGAAGGAAATATTTACAAAGTATATAATATAAATATAAATATAAATATAAATATAAATATAAATATAAATATTTACAAGGGACTTGGGCCCATATGATATAAGCAATTCTCAGACTCAATAGGAAAATTACCCAATAAAAAAATGAGCAATAGATTTGAACAGAACATCACTAAAGAAACTATAGGGATGGCATGTAAGCACATGAAGAGATGCTCAACATAATCAAATTATGTAAAATACAAATTAAAAGCACAACTAAATACTACTGCACACCTATCAGAGTAACTAAAATTAGAAAGATCGCCATACCAAGTATTGGATTAGGATGTGGAGCAACAAAAAACAAATTCTCACACAAGGTTGCTAGGATATAAAATGGAATGACCACTTTGTAAAACTGCATTGATCTTTTTTCCTAAAAAGTTAATCATATATTTACTACATGATTTAGCCATTCCACTCCTAGATTTACCCAAGAGTAAAGAAACCATATGTCCACATTTTTTTTTGTAATTTATACATAAATACTCATGGTTGCTTTATTTGTAATCCCCCCAAACTGGAAACTACCTGAATAAATAAATATATATCAATGAGTGGTATATTCATACTATGGAATATTACTTGGCAATACAAAAGAATGGACTACTCATACACACAAAGATATGAATAACACTCAAAATAATTATGCTGATTAAAGAAGCTGGACTGAAAATAATACAATATTATATGATTATATTTATATAAAACACCACAAAATGCAAACTAAAGAAGAGTAAGAATATAAATGCTTGCATGGGGAGAGAAAGCAAGGGACAGAAAGGAGAAATTCCCAAGGGTTTGAAAAACTTTTGGAGGTGATGGATATGTGCACTTTCTAGATTTCAATAATGGTTTCAGGGAGGTCATACAGATGTCAAAACTTTTAGGGTACACTTAAATAGGTACAGCTACTGTACATACCATGAAAATCAAGGAAAGGAGACTCTTATGCCATACCCTTAAGGTTAGTGCTTCATAAAAAGAAATAATAATAGTAGCAACAAAAGAAGCAGCAGCAGCAACTGACACTGACAAGTTATTGTTTATCAAACATCTTTTTAAGTGCTTTACATTAATTAACCAATTGATTACTCAGGACCACCACCCTGATATTTCCAAAGTAGGTACTATTATTATCACACTTCAAAGATGCAGTGTGGCCCTCCTCCCCTTTGTTCTTAGTCAGGTGATCCTGGGAACTGACTAACCCCCCTGGGGCACTCCTTTGGTCATCATGGGTGTGAGAGGAATCTATAAAACACCATCTCCAGGTAAGTGTCTGCCCCACCCTAGGAAGGCTAAGGAGGATCTCTGGGTAGTTGGCACTCCAGAGAACTGGTTGATTTCACTTATTATTTTCAAGATTCAAACAAATGGCAAGATTTGTCAAACTTTCCTCAATTTTTAAGACTGAGTAATAGTCCACTGCATAGTGTATACACATGCATGTGCATGCACACACACACACACACACACACACACACACACACACACACATCTTTTGATGAACATGTGAATTACTTCTGCCTTCTGGCTGCTGTGAAGAATGCTGCTATGAACATGAGTTCAACACATAGGTTCAAGTCCTTGCTTTCAGTTCAATTACCTACAATCAAATTGTTGAGCCAGGTGTGGTGGCATACACCTGCAATCCCAGTACTTGGGAGGCCGAGAAAGAAGGACCCCAGGCTTAAGGCCAAAGTGTGGCAACTTAGTGAGACCCTGACAATAAAAAAATAAAATAAAATAGGGCTGAAGAAGAAGGAAGCAGAAGAGGAGAAGGAAGGGGAGGGGATGAGGAAGAGAGGGAGATGAAATTGATGCTTAATTTGTTGCAGAATCACTCTAATCTCCAAATCATGGAACACAGAGCAAATTCCCTAGAAGGCAAAACAAAACTAACCATGTCACTCTCTGAGACTTTATTTTTTTAATGGTTTCCTAACTGTATGGTGAAATTCAAATTCCATATAAAGGTTCAATTCTATACCTACCCTACATCCTTCCAACCGAAGGATTCTGCCCCTCCCTCTGAGATGCCAAACCCCTTGTACCTATAGTACTTCTATTAGCACTGCCTTCCCTCTATTGTTAAGGGATATATTTCCATCTCCTTCATGAGGCTGTAAGCTACCTGAAAACAAGATACATAATTTTATCCCTCTTTGCATCCCCAGAACCTTTCCATAGTGCCTAGAACATATTAGAAATTCAAAAAATATTTGTTAAATAAATGAATGCCAGTTTAGCTATTCAAAGAATAAAATGTTCCCATATTGTAAAATAAGTAGGCTAACAGAGGAAGAGGGAGAGGGAGAGGGAGAGGGAGAAGAAGAGAGAGAGGGAGAGGGAGAGGGAGAGGGAGAGGGAAGACATACGTGCATGTATGTTCTTTTATGACTGCAAAACAAGTTTATTAAAAATTTTAGTATATATACACACATATACACATCTGTAATGAGAACACCTTTTTCCTTTACACGTAAGATGAAGTCATTCACATGTTATTTTCATTTTTAGTCATAAGCTCCTTCTGATGCTGTCTGTGGGTCCCACTAAGCACAGTGAAGAAAAAGAAAATAAGCAAATGATACATTGCATGTAGAGACAGTACCAGAAACAGGCTAATATCTAGGGCATCTGTCTCTGCTGAGGAGTATCATTCATCTGTGTATGAATCTGTGCATGGATCACACATCTTTGGTGTCGTGGACATGCCACACAAGAAATACCTTCTTGCAGCTGGGATTAGGAATTCAATATAACTTTTTCACCAAAGGTTTTAATAGACTTCTGTTTTATACTCATACAAAGACCACTGTCCAATGATAAAATCCTGGAAAGGTACCTCAGCACGCAGCCAAACCTGGGGAAACATAATGGATAATGGTTTCCTGAAGTAGCTCTATTTGAACTGAAATAAATGGCTGTCTCTAAGTGTGCACATTCCATGATTGCTTTAAAAAAAAACAAAAAAACAAACAAACAAAAAAAAAACTGTCAATCTCCCTGGAAAAAGAAAATACCAGGTTTTTCAAAAAGATTCTGGCTTTCCAGAACAGTACTGTCACTGGATAAAGATCACCACAGATGCTATTATTAGGCTTTCTATTCATGAACTAGTCCACTCAAGCCATGACAGCTAAACTGTAAAGGACTGACCTCTATTGTAAGATGCAAGTGAACAGACTAGGATTCTCCCAGGCCTGATGCAATTCATGGGCCCCAAAGGAACGGGCCCTGGGAGACATTTCAACCTGCTCAGTTAGGAACTTTTCAGATCAGCAGAATCTCTGGACTAAACACTTTACCTACAATACAAACAAAAAGTTTTCCTAGAAGGAAGATTCATTGGGCTGGGAGTGTAGCTCAGTGGTAGAGCATTTGCTCAGCATGCACGAGACCCTGGGTTCTATCTCCAGTACAGTTAAATAAATAAATAATCATGGAAGCAAGAAATAAACTGAAAATTAAAAAGTTAATCAAAGGCAACAAAGCCAGTTTCTGATTTTGGATCATAGAAAAAAATAATCTGGTCATTTAGGACTCAGAATTAAAGTGGAAATGGAATTCTTTTCACCTAAAACAAACAAAAAGCATAAAATTCAATATTGTAGTTCTAGTAAAACCTAAGATCTATGGTAACAAAGAACCTCAAATGCATTTCAAATTTCCTTAAACCTGAATCTTGTAATCAGGTTGGATTTGCATAGCCTAATTTCTTAAATGGGGCCATGCAGTCTTAAAATAGCACATTTTAAACAGGTCTCAGAAATGAGTGTCCTTCACATAGCAAACTCAAAGCACAAGATAAGGCAGTATCTTAGCCACAAAGGTGTAAGTCATTTGTTAAGCTTCTAGAGATCTGATCACAAGCTCATGGTGAAAGAACATTTAACTTACCAGTTTGCCAGTTACACTTCAGATAGAGGTCTAATATCTAGGATATACAAAGAACTCAAGAAAATCGCAACTAAGAAAGCAAATAACCCAATCAAAAAATGGGCAAAGGACCTAAATAGACACTTCACAAAAGAAGAAACACAAATGGCCAATAAACGTATGAGGAAATGTTCCACATCATTGGCAATCAGGGAGATGCAAATCAAAACTACCCTGAGATTTCACCTAACTCCAGTCAGAATGGCAATCATAAAAAACACAAACAACAACACCTGCTGGCGAGGGTGTGGAGAAGTGGGAACCCTAATACATTGTTGGTGGGAGTGCAAACTTGTGCAACCACTGTGGAAAACAGT
>PVLC010024198.1:0-24898 GCA_004027655.1 Graphiurus murinus
GGCATTCTACCTCCGAGCTACACCCTCAGTCCTATTTTTTATTCTTTATTTTGAAACCGGGTCTCACTAAGTTGCGGAGTGCCTCACTAGGTAGCTGAGGAGTGCCTCACTAGGTAGCTGAGGCTGGCCGCGAACCCAGATCCTCCGGTCTCAGCCTCCCGAATGCTGGGATTACAAGCGTGCGCCACCACGCCCGGCTGCAAATGTCTGTTCTTTCTAAATTACCCAGTCTGAGGTATTTTGTTATAGCAGCAGAAATGAACTAAGTGGCATCAACACAGGGAAACAGATATGGTTTTGTGTTGCTTAATGACAGAAATATATTCTGAGAAATGCATCCTTAGGTGATTTTGTCATTGTGCAAACATTATAGAGTGCAATACACAAACCTAGATGACATAGCCTACTACACAACTAAGCTGTATGCTCCTAGGCTACAAACCTGTACAAACCTGTATGGCACATTACTACTATTGAGCCAGGCTCATTTTGCCTATTGGGCAGTATACCAATCACTAAAACAATGAGTTTTACAAAACAGAGGTTATTCATGAGGGGATCAGGTGTGGAGATGGAGTAGGGAGTTTTAATCTACCTATTGAGGATAGGATATAGGGATATTTATGGGATAAAGACATAGGGTGATTTAAAGTACTGGGTAAGGTGAAGCAATTGGTGGCCTGTGCATGCATAATCCATATTCAAAACATGATTCAGATGCATGTTCAGAAAAATGGTGGTGTCAGCATGATCTGAGGTAGTTTTCATCCCCCTGATGTCAAAAGTTACCCATTGGACACTTGCACAGAGAAGGGGTCAGAGATTTCAACAAACATGGCCTTCAAATCCCTGATAGGGGTAGAGAGTAATAATGTTTCCTATTTTACTGCTATAGTAGTTAAATAGATATTAGTTTATAAAAATGCAAAACTGCTGTCTTAATAATTTAATCTTCAACTACTCGTTTTTCTCATGTGCATTTATCTTGAGTAGGATAGACTTTGGAAACACCCTGATGTTACGTCAGGGTGCTACCGGTTGTATTGCTTGCTGTGCTGTCCAGTGTCTTGGTTTGGGCTTCCATAACAAATACCATAGATTGGTAATTTGATTGCTTACACAAATGCTCTGGAGTCTGGAAGTCTGAGATTAGGGTGCCGGCATGTTGGAGTCTCAAAGAGACTCTTTTCCCAAGTATGCCCTCTCCTGCCTGTCACACACACACACACACACACACACACACACACACACACGCACACACACACCTTCTGTCACCCCCTCTTTTTATCAAAGCATTAACCTCCACCTCAACATAAGGACTTGACTCTCAGGTCCTCATCTAAATCTAATTATATTCCAAAGAATCCTCCTCCAAAGAACTATCACATTGACGATTAGGGCTTCAGCATTTGAAACTGGGGAGTATGCAGACATTTATATCATAGCACAGCACTAGCCCCAAACTCCCTTGGACACCCTCATCCCTCCAGGTGCCAGAGTGCTGGCTGCTTAAAGCTTAAACTGAGTCCTCCCAAGGACTTGCCTTCTTTGAAGGAAGCGGGGGCCTCTCTCATGGTTAGATCCCCTCTCCTTGAGGGGTGAGGGTTAGGTGCAAGGCCTGATCACAGAGGTAGAGGGACCAGCCCCTTTTTCCTCAATCCAAGACCATTCAGATGAGTCATTCCACCTTCTGAGTTCCCCCGTGAGATCAGGGGAAGCCAAATTCTGCCTCTGTCTGATTCCCTCACTCCTTACAAATGTTCCTCAATAGACTTGGCACACAAATCTCTGTCCCAGAGTCTGTTTCCTGCATTCCCTGGGGGACCCAACCTAAGACACTAGTAGGTCTCATTAATGACATATTCAAATAATAAATAACAAAATTAAACAGATTTCTTTACATTTGGTGTAGGTTGAGCCATGGTATAAAAAATAAACATAGCCAGGCATGGTGACGCATGCCTGTAATACCAATACTTGAGTGGCTGAGATAGGAGGCTTGAAGGTTCATAGTCAGCCTCAGCAATTTAGTGAGGACCTCTACAACTTAGTGAGACCGGTTTCCAAATAATAAAATAAAAAGGGCTGAGGATATAGCTCGGAGATAGAATAACCCTGGGTTCAATCTTCAGTACCCATGCATACATACATACATACATACATACATACAAAGCAAACATGATAGGTAAAGCCCAAAGTGCAGAATACACTTTTGGACACTTCTAGGATGGGTTGTATGCATTTTGCACCTATCACACATTTATCTGGGCAAGAGGAAAACTTCTTTTAGGTCTGTTCGTAAGTTTTTGGTTGCAATGAGAAAGAGCCCATTTTTTATTTCATTATGCTAAAATTTACTTTTGTTTCTTAAAGAGGTATAACAGCTGGGCATGGTGGCACACGCCTATAATCCTACTTTTCAGAACAAAAAATAAAACAGGTCTGAAGGTGTAATTTAGAGGTAGAATGGCCTTGGGTTCAATCTTTAGTATCAAAATAATAATAATAAAAAAAAGTATAACAATAGGAATCCCAATTTCAAGCTAGGTATTCTGGGGAGAAAAGAGGAGTAAATGAAAGCCAGTGTGGTGGCGCATACTAGTAATCCCAGTATTTGGTAGGCTGAGACCAGAGGATTCGGGTTCGCAGCCAGCCTCAGCTACCTAGTGAGGCCCTTCGCAACTTAGTGAGACCCTGTTTCAAAATACAGAATAAAAAATAGGGCTGGGGGTATAGTTCGGAGGTAGAATGCCTCTGAGTTCAATCCCCAGTGCCACAAAAAAAAAAAAAAAAAAAGGAAGCCGGACATGGTGGTGCACACTTGTAATCCCAGTACTTGGGAGGCTGAGACTGGAGGATCCGGGTTCACTGCTAGCCTCAGGTCTCCACAATTTAGGGAGGCTCTCCGCAATTTAGGGAGACCCTGTTTCAAAGTAAAGAATAAAAAATAGGACTGGGGGTATAGCCCAGAGGTAGAATGCCCCTGAGTTCAAGCCCCAGTACCTCAAAAAAAAAAGAGTAAATGATAAAATGAAATATCCATTTCAGCAGCCCTCCGAAAGAATTCTCTAGTAGGGATTATGTGGCTACATCTAAAACATAAGCTTTTGATGCAGAGTTGATTTATCATACATATAGCAATTCCCAGACCATTGCTCCTTTCTGCTAATTTCTTTCTATCATTGTAATTTATTTAGCCTTCACTTTTCAAGATCCCTTACGACCATTAGTGAGATTTTTAAATATTGCATGGAGGCCAGACTTCACAGAGGATGCTCACGCTTTTCCTTCCCCTTTGCCACTTACAGAGCTGGAGTTCAGCATTTGGCAAAGTTTTCTTTTTAGCACCATCATAGCCTAACATACATCCAGAGTTTTAGTCACAAAGAGAATATGTCTTCAGGATTCTCTTATTTTATAATGATTATTTCTCCATTTGTTCCCGTTTTGATTTTTTGAATTTTATCATTTTTGGTTAAATGTCATTTTTATTGCATAACTGCAGAAAATGGGATACATGTAAAAGAAAAATTATCCACTTTGCATAAACCAGATACCACAGGAGTTTGTCTATGTTTAGACTTTTGACAAAATAGGTTACATAAAATTTATAATTTTTACAGAACATACTCATGTCATTTTTTTAGGGTACTGAGGATTGAATCTAGAAGCATTCTACCTCTAAGTTATACTCCTAGCCCTGTTTTTATTTTTTATTTTGAAACAGGGCCTTGCTAAGTTGCTGAGACTGGCCTTGAACATGTGATCCTCCTGTCTCAGCCTCCTAAGTACTGGGATTACAGGCATATGCCACCATGCCCCTCTCTCATGACATTTTATAATTTAACTTAACAATATACAATAATATTGTCCATGTCAAGCCGGGCGTGGTGGCGCACACTTGTAATCCCAGTATTTGGGAGGCTGAGACTGGAGGATCTGGGTTCGGGCCAGCCTCAGCTGCTTTGTGAGGCCCTCTGCAACTTAGTGAGACCCTGTTTCAAAATAAAGAATAAAAAAATAGGGCTGGGGCTGTAGCTCGGATGTAGAATGCAGGTTCCATCCCCAGTACTGAAAAAAATTTTTAAAAAAATATTGTCCATGTCAATACACCAAATATTATTCAATGATGCATCATATTTTATAGTATGGACATACCATAATTTACTTAATCAACATTCTGCCATTAAACATTTTTACTATTTCTTTTTTAAAATTTTTTGGGAAGCCAGGCCTGGTGGCACACTCTTATAATTCCAGTACTTGGAAGGCTAAGACAGGAGGATCTGGGTTTTCAGCCAGCCTCAGCTACTTAGTGAGGCCCTCTGTAACTTAGTGAGACTCTTTTAAAATAAAGAATAAAAAATAGGATTGTGGGTGTAGCTCAGAGGTAAAATGCCCCTCGGTTCAATCCCTAGTACCACATACACACACAAAAAAATTTGTGAGACAAGGAATTTAACCCAGAGACATTCTACCTCCAAGCTATATGCCCAGCCCTTTTTTAAAATTTTGTTTTAGCCCGGCGTAGTAGTGCACGCTTGTAATCCCAGCATTTGGGAGGCTGAGACTGGAGGATCTGGGTTTGCGGTCAGCCTCAGCTACCTAGTGAAGCACTCCACAATTTAGTGAGTTCCTGTTTCAAAATAAAGAATAAAAAATAGGGCGGGGGGTATAGCTCAGAGGTAGAATGCCCCTGAGTTCAATCCCCAATACCGCAGGAAGAAAAATAAAATAAAATTTTGTTTTCAAACAGTTTCGTTAGTTGTTTGTTTTTTTTTTTTCTTAGCTTTTATAAACGATACATCAATGGATATCCTTGCAAATAAGTTTTCGTACAAGTAGCTGGTTATTTCCCTAAAACAAATTCTTAGAAGTGGAATTCCTAGATCAACACATATGTACACGTTTAAGATTGTTGAAAATACTTATTGCTAAATTGATTCAATTTATATTCCCAACACCACTGGTTAAGAATACCCTTTTCTCATACCCTTGTCACCATGAGTATATCTTTTTTTTTTTTCTTTCAGTGCCAGGGTGTCAAACCCAGGGCCTTGGCACCTGCTAGGCAAGTGCTCTACCAGTGAGCTGTATCTCTAGCCCAATTCTTTTTCATCTTTACTAATTTAGTAGACAAAAAGCAAGATCTTATTTTTAGTTATTTTTTTCTTTCCACATCTAGAGAGCCTGCATTTTTAACAATGTTTATTGGCCATGTATTTTTCCTCATTATGAACTTCTTGTTCATATTCTCTGAACACAAAATATTGAATTCCAATATGTCTCTTTTTGAGCCTTAAAAGCCCTATCTGTATATTTATCATATATAAAATAATTATAATTATATAGAGAGAACTACATATGTCTCAATTGGTTTTCCCCCAGTTTATCTTAATTTTAAGTTTAATTTCCTGAGCATACAGATTTTTTAGACAGTTAAATGTATGTGTGTGTTTGATTGAATCCAGGGGCATTCTACCTCCAGGCTAAACCCCCAGCCCTATTTTTTTTTTTTTTTTTTCGGTACTGGGGATTGAACTCAGGGGCATTCTACCTCCGAGTTATACCCCCAGCCCTATTTTTTATTCTTTACTTTGAAACAGGATCTCACTAAGTTGTGGAGCCTCACTAGGTAGCTGAGGCTGGCCGCGAACCCAGATCCTCTGGTCTCAGCCTCCCAAATGCTGGGATTACAAGCATGCGCCACCACGCCTGGCTCCCCAGCCCTATTTTCATTCTTTATTTTGAAACAGGGTCTCACTAAGTTGCGGAGGGCCTCACTAAGTAGCTGAGGCTGGCTACAAACCTGTGACCCTCCTGTCTCAGCCTCCCAAGTACTGGGATTACAAGTGTGTACCACCATGCCCGGCTTTCTTTTCTTTTCTTTCTTTCCTTTTTTTTTTTAATGGTATTGGGGATTGAACCCAGGGTCTTATGTATGCTAAGCAAATGCTTCAGTACTGAATTATATCCTTATCCGTTTTTTTTAAATTTTTTGTTGTTGTTTTTTTTGCAGTACTGGGGATTGAACTCAGGGGTGTTCTACCTTAGAGCTATACCCCCAGCCCTATTTTTTATTCTTTATTTTGAAACCGGGACTCACTAAGTTGTGGAGTGTCTCACTAGGTAGTTGAGGCTGGCTGCGAACCCGGATCCTCCGGTCTCAGCCTCCCAAATGCTGGAATTACAAGCGTGGGGCACCATGCCCGGCTTAAAAATTTTTTTTATTTTTTATTTTTATTTTTTGGAGGCACTAGGGATGAACCCAGGGGCCTTCTACCTCCAAGCTATACCCCCAGTCCTATTTTTCATTCTTTATTTTGAAACAGGGTCTCACTAAGTTGCGGAGTGCATCACTAGGTAGCTGAGGCTGGCCGTGAACCCGGATCCTCTGGTCTCAGCCTCCCAAATGCTGAGATTACAAGCGTGCACCACCACACCTGGTGAGTATATGGTTTTTAAAATGTAAAAAGGAACCCAGTACCACACACACACACACACACACACACACAAATAATAATAATAATAAAATAAAAACCATATACTCTTTAATGCTTACCTCTATTTTTCTCTTTTTTTGTGTGGTATTGGGGATTGAACTCAGGGGCCTTCTACCTCCGAGCTACACCCCCAGCCCTATTTTTTATTCTTTATTTTGAAACTGGGTCTCACTAAGTTGTGGAGTGCCTCACTAGGTAGCTGAGGCTGGCTAAAACCCGGATCCTCCGGTCTCAGCCTCCCAAATGCTGGGATTACAAGCGTGCGCCACCATGCCCGGCTTCTCTATTTTTCTTTCTGAAAATGTACATTATTCTTACTTCTTACATGTTTATTCTTCCATGTATTTTTTAATATTAGATGATGACTAACATTAGCCGCAGCCTCACATGGCAGAAAGCTAATATTAGTTTGCATCCCTCAAGCCTTTCCTTTTTGGGGGTACTGGGGCGATTTACCACTGTGCTACACCTCTATCTCCTTTTATTTTTGAGGCGGGTTCTCACTAAGTTGACTAGGCTGACCTTGAACTCAGGATCCTCTTGTCTCAGGCTCCTGAGGAGCTGGATCACAGGTGAATACCAGAGTGCCCAGCCTGAAAAAAACATTTGGGCACTTTCCCAATAGAGTCAGTTATCAGTTTATTTGAACTCCAAATACATTTTTTTTTTTTTTTTTTTTTTTGCGGTACTGGGGATTGAACTCAGGGGCATTCTACCTCCGAGCTACATCCTCAGCCCTATTTTTTATTCTTTATTTTGAAACAGGGTCTCACTAAGTTGCAGAGTGCCTCACTAGGTAGCTAAGGCTGGCCGCGAACCCGGATCCTCCAGTCTCAGCCTCCCAAATGCTGGGATTACAAGCATGTGCCACCACGCCCAGCTCCAAATACATTTTCTCACCAAGTCACATAAAGCAAGAGATAGGTCTGGAATCCATGCCACATTAACCACATAAAATAGAAATGCCTACCACCTCAGTTTCCCTGGTGTCAGATAGCAAATAAGATAGGAACCCCACCAGTCACCCTGGCATGTGCCTGTAATTCCAGTACCTGGGAGGCTGAGACAGGAGGATGGCAAATTTGAAGCCCGCCTCAGCAATTAAGTGATATCTCAGCAACTAGATCCTGCTTCAAAATAAAATTTTAAAAAGCTGGGGGGTGGGGTGTAGCTGGGAGGTAGAACATCCCTGGGTTCAATTCCCAGTACCAAAAAAAAAAAAAGAGGAACCCTGCATTCCTGAGATGCAACAGATCAAGAACACAAAGTCACAAGTCAGATTTCTGTACCAAAATGTCCTAAGCTTCTTCAATTAGACAGGAGAAGCTTAAATAAATCAAAATCATGGCACAAAAATAACTTAAAAGCCTTTCCCCAAATAAATTTGTATTATGCTGTAAACAACTCAGAACAGTCACTTGGAACTGTGCTGTGCAGAGCTGGCCCTCTGGTGCAGGCTTTTATGGGTCATCATGGCCCAGCCTGGGGACTTGATGGCAGCTCTGGACAGTGGAAACAGATGGGGAGGAAAAGTAGGGATAGGAGGTGGGGGATGGAGAGTAGGAAAGGGAGGTGCTGATTCATGCAAACCAAACTCACAAAAGGCAGATTTATAAACAGAAATGCCATTCCTTCATCAACCAGAACCGGGTGGAGGGATTAGTGGGGTGTTTTTTTCACTCTGCTGTAACACGCTATACTTATTCTTGGTGATCAGGATACTCCTGACCAAGAAATATAGCTCTCTATGCCCTGGACAGTGTTAGGTAAATCCTAGTATATGTTACCCTGTGGTCTCTACATTTTTATCTCTTTATTCTAGTTCCTTTTATTAACACATCTTTCCTACATATATAGACCACATACAACAAGTGAGCCAGATTTGCTTTATGGTGTTACTTTCCAGGCAAAGTTCCCTGATGTCTATCCTCTCTTAGGAGGAAGGAGGCTTTTGTGTATGTGGCCAGGAGATAATGGTATTAAAATGTGACAATTGACGTCACAGGTTCTGAGCTCCATGGCCTTTGTTCCTACCCGTGCCTGGCCACATACCAGCTGTGTAACCTTAAATTCAACTTCTCTCTTCCTCATCTGTGGAAATGGGAATGATTGTAGTACCAACTTTAAGTTTTGTTTTGTTTTGTTTTTGCAGTACTGGGGATTGAACTCAGGGGCATTCTACCTCTGAGCTACACCCCCAGCCATATATATATATATATATATATATATATATATATGTATATATATATATATATATACATATATATATATATACATATATATATATATATATATATATTATTCTTTATTTTGAAACAGGGTCTCACTAAGTTGCAGAGGGCCTCACTAAGAAGCCGAGGCTGGCCGCGAACCCGGATCCTCAGGTCTCAGCCTCCCAAATGCTGGGATTACAAGCATGCGCCACCACACCCGGCTCCAACTTTAAGTTATTATGAAAATCAAATTACCTAATTCCTTGCTGAACACTTAGTGCGGTACCTAGTACATATAGAGCACTTAAACAAGATTTCCCATTATTACTCTGGCTACTCTTGTCTACTTCTGTTGATTTGTAGTTATTTTTGCTCAGGGAGAATAAACTATTTTTAATCCCTTGCCCAAATTAAGAAAAACTCAAATAAGAGACCAGTTTGACTTGATGGTGAAAATATGAAACATATTTAATGTTTTGAAGAAATGCAAATTTGAGCCAGGCATCTTGGTACACACCTGTAATTCCAGTACTTGGAGGCTGAGATGGGGAGATCACAGGTTCGAAGCCGCCCTCAGCAACTCAACAAGATCCTCAGCAACTTAGCGAGACTCTGTTTCTAAATAAAAAATAAAAGCCGGACATGGTGGCACACGCTTGTAATCCCAGCATTCGGGAGGCTGAGACTGGAGGATCCGGGTTCGAGGCCAGCCTCAGCTACCTAGTGAGGCACTCCGCAACTTAGTGAGACTCGGTTTCAAAATAAAGAATAAAAAATAGGGCTGGGGGTATAGCTCGAGGGTAGAATGCCCCTGAGTTCAATCCCCAGTATCGCAAAAAAATATATATATATATAATTAAAATAAAATAAAATAAAAAGAGATCGTGGTATAGCTCAGAGGTAGAATACCCTGGGTTCAATCCCCAGTAGCACAAGAAAAAAAAGGAGAAGGAAGAGGAAGAGGAGGAGGAGGAGGAGGAGGAGGAAAGAAATTCAATTATATTGTTTTCAAACATGAATATAGCCGGGTGTGGTGGCACATGCTTGTAATCCCAAGCTTGGGAGGCTGAGACAGGAGGATCCGAGTTCACAGGCAGCCTCAGCTACTTAGTGAGGCCCACCACAACTTAGTGAG
The DNA here is from genome assembly GCA_004027655.1 of Graphiurus murinus. Classification (NCBI taxonomy): domain Eukaryota; kingdom Metazoa; phylum Chordata; class Mammalia; order Rodentia; family Gliridae; genus Graphiurus; species Graphiurus murinus. Next base: position 9,852 of record PVLC010024198.1, read on the forward strand.
ACCCTGTTTCAAATAAAGAATACAAAATCAGGCTGGGGGTGTAGCTCGGAGGTAGAATGTCCCTGGGTTCAGTCCCTAGTACCACAAAAACAAAACAAACAAACAAAAAACATAAATATATTACAACCCCAAATACACAGTAAATGAGAAACTATTTATTTTAAAGGTGAAATAAATGAAAAAGAAGGGATTAAATGTTAGTTTGTAACAAGTGACTATTTCTGGAGCATCTAATGTCGGCTTAAATTACGTGCTTACCTTTCTTAAATCTCTTTACAACATGGCAGCCAAGTAGGCTGCTTAAAGCATTAAGTCAGATGATGTCACTTCTTTGTTCAGAATCTTCCCATCTTGTTCAAAGCGAAAAACCAAAGTCTTCGCAATGCCCTATGAGAGCTATGTAATCTGCTCACCCCCAGCCCCGACTTATATCGACAACCTGATGGTGGATCACCCTCCACCTAACTCGGGCTGTTGCTGACCAGGCCAGGCCTCAGGGCCTTTGTACTTGAGGCTTCCTCTATCCTTCAAAGTCACCTCCCTCATGGCCCCGCTCAAACGCTACCTTCCTTAACTGTCCTATTTGAAATTGTAACTTCCTCCCACTCTTCCTCCTACTTGGCAGTCTCCTTCCCTGCTCATTTCTTTATATCATTTCATCATCTAACTTTCTATATATTTACTTATTTTATTTTTTTGGTACTATGAATTGAACCCAGGAGCATTCTACTTCTTTTTTTTTTTTTTTTTTTTTTTGCGGTACTGGGAATTGAACTCGGGGTCATTCTACCTCTGAGCTACATCCCCAGCCCTATTTTTTATTCTTTATTTTGAAACAGGGTCTCACTAAGTTGCGGAGAGCCTCACTAGGTAGCTGAGGCTGGCCTGGAACCCCGATCCTCCGGTCTCAGCCTCCCAAATGTTGGGATTACAAGCCTGCGCCACCATACCCAGCAGCATTCTACTTCTGAGCTACACCACAGCCCTTTTTTATTTTGAAACAGGGTCTTTCTAGATTGCTAAGAGTCTCACTACACTGTGGAGACTGGTCTCGAATCTGCTATCCTCCCATCTCAGCCTCCCAAGTACTGGGATTACAGGTGTGCACCACTACACCTGGCAACTGTATATTTATTGATGTATTTTGTTTGTAACCTGTTTCATACTACCCTCCTTGCAACAGAAGCTCCTTAGGACAGCTTTGGTACATTATATTCATTGTCATATCCCTGTCCTCAGCATAGTGGCAGAGTGACCACACTATTTGTCGAGTGGGTGAATTAATTCATGAAAGATGCTAGGTGCTTTTACATATGTCATCTTATTTATATCCTTTGATAAAGCGTTGATATTCATAGTAGTGTGCCACTAATGGGAGCTACTATTATAATTACGTATTTGTATACTAATTTTTTTCTTATGATACTGGGGATTCAACCCAGGGGCATTCTGCCTCTGAGCTATACCCCCAGCCCTACTTTATTTTTTATTTGGAAACAGAGTCTCCCTAAGTTGTAGAGGGCCTCACTAAGTTGCTGAGGCTGGCTGTGAACCTACAATCTTCCTGTCTCAGCCTCCCAAGAACTGGGATTACAGCTGTGCACCACCACACCAGGCTGGTATTTGTATATTCAATAATTGCTGCTCCCTGAAATTAAAAATTAACTGGAAGCATCTTTAATTTTTTAAAGCAGTAATTTGAAAAATCACCATTTATTTTACTGTGTGGATGAACTTTACATGCATGTGATGTAGGCTGAGATTCAAAAGAAGAAATTGTTTTTAACTTTTTACTCAGTGTCAATGACATACATTGCTTCTGAATTAAAACAAATGATGAATTTTCATATAAATTTCAATTCTATTTTAGCATTAGTTCTTCAACCCTTCCAAATGATTTTTAAATTGGTCCACATGGTGCACGACAGCAGACATGTGGGCCTAACGTCCTGCTCTGCCTTGCTGGAGATAAGGCCTGCCTACTGAATTTCTGGTTTTCATTACAGCTGATGACATGAAAGAAATGCTTGTAAGAACAAATGTTTGGTTCCAGGCTGTAGCCTAATTTAATAGTGTGCTCGAAAAGGAAAAGTTGATGATTCATTCCAAAACCCCTGGGGAAGAAGGGGTGATTGTAAACAATTTGGAAAGGGGCAAGAAAGCCTCATATGAAACCATTGCAGCAATCTTAAACAACTGCTGGAAAAGTCTTGTCTAAACTTGATTGAGGGCTGATTTTTTTTCTCCCCAGAACAATTTTAGCTCAGCAGCGTCTGATTCAAACTGATTTTCTTTTCCTCTGATTTGGGAATTGGGAGGTTGTAACCATCTTAATTTTTTATAGTCTTAGATAATATGAAGTATTTAGAAGGATTACCCTAAGGTTTTCATAATTGTACTTTTTCTCAAAGCATTACATGTGATCATAATTTTTTTTTAAGGGCCACAATCCTAGGGAAAATTTTATGGAAGAGGAAAGTTTGGTTTTGTTTTTTTCAATAGAAACTAAGATCCAAGACACATCAGTCATCTAAGTAGGTGGAGCAGACGGCACAATGGGCAAAGCCCCAGCTCTCCCTCCACTTGCTTGCTGACTCCTGGAACTTGAACATCACGAATTTATTTCTTTGGATTATGACTTCATTTATTGGGTTGCAGGTGAGATCAGTGATAGTGTATTTACCTAGCACTTGCAAGACAGACCCTGGATTGAATCTCTAGCACTGCACAAACCAAAACAAACACACAAACGAAAAGCCAAGAGAATTCATCTATTACAATACTAAGAGTCCTGAGCCAGGCATGTGGTGCGCATCTGTAATCCCAGTACTTGAGAGGCTGAGACAAGAGGATTGCAGGTTTGAGGCCAGCCTCAGCAATTTAGCAAGAACTTCAGCGATTTAGTGAGATCCTGTTTCAAAACAAAAAGTAAAAAGGGATGGGAGTATAGCTCAGGGGTAGAATGCTCCTTAGTTCAATCCCCAGTAAAACACACACACACACACACACACACACACACACACACACACACACACACACCCTTAACAATTTTGCTAGAATCACTAAACTTTCTTGACCATTTTTACACTGTGGTTATGGCTTCATGGTTTCAGAGTTAGCAGGCTTTAGCGTCTAGGTGGGTTGAAGACAGTGGAGCCTGGCTCTTGGAGCAGAAGCTATGCGTGTGGTGAGGGAGGGACGGCAAACACGGAGGAGCATACTGAAGACTGTCAGAAGTTGAGCATGGTGGCACACACTTCTAATCTCAGTATTTGGGAGGCTGAGACTGGAAGATCGCAGGTTTGAGGCCAGCCTCAGCAACTTAACAAGACCCTGTTTCTTTTTTTTTGAGGTACTGGGGATGGAACCTGGGGGCCTTATACCTCCCAGCTACACCCCCAGCCCTATTTTTGATTCTTTATTTTGAAACAGGGTCTCACTAAGTTGTGGAGGGCCTCACTAAGTAGCTGAGGCTGGCTGCAAACCCGGATCCTCCCACTCAGCCTCCCAAGTACTGAGATTACAAGCGTTCGCCACCACGCCTGGCTCAAGACCCTTTTTCGAACTAAAAAATAAAAAGGGCTGAGGTCTTAGCTCAGAGGTAGAATGCTCCTAGGTTTAATTCCCAGTACCACAAAAAGGAAAAAAAAAAAAAAGGAATTTTTGAAACCTTTTCCCTTTGCACTCAAGTCTTCCTTCCCTGTAAGGTTGATATGGTAACGTGGTCCAAAGGAAGTCCACGCACTTGCTTCTTAGGTAACCCTAAACCAGAGCCTGACTTATCATAGCAATTAATCCCCAGCATTCACCATAACCACTCACTTATCTTTGATGATTGTCTAGAATGTCTACTGTTTTTTATTTTTCATAACAATCGGAGACATTCTAGTGTCTATCATTTTAAAAGATATTCCATAAAACATTTTTGATGCGGAGAAATTAATCTTTCTCCCCCACAGTTTAATAACGGAGTAAAATTGATGCCACTGTGTAAAAATGATTCTAGTCTTGGTTGTCAGTTAGGCTTTTTGAACTAGTGTTTGACTCCATGGTTACCTCACTGAGACAACAGTGACATTTAATTTCTCGGCATTTAACTTAGTTATTTTCTTTTATGTAACTTTCAAAAGAAGTTAGTACCTCAGAAGAGGGAAAAGGAGATTGAATAAAGTTTGGCTTTTTATGCTCTCTTAAGATGATGGTTCGTGATATTGTATACATCCTTGCTTCTTGAAGCTATGGCATGGCTATCCAAAAAAAGTACTCTTGGTGTATAAAGACTGCCAACTATTTTCATCCTCATTCATTTATTTGCCAGATACTGTACACATATTATGCAGCAGGCCCTCTGCTAGATACTGAAGCCACAGAGCTGAGGTCCACCACTCTGATCTTAAGTGGGCCGATCTAGTCAGTGCAAGGGCAGAAAGTAACTACTGTCTGCTAAGAACATGGCAGACATTTGTGGAAGACTGTGGAAAGCCCCTCAGTCATGCTGGAACAGCTGTAAAGCTTTTCTATGGGAACATAATATCTTAGCTGAGAGTTTTGAGGACATGAAAAGTGGTAGGAAGAAGTGACAGAGGAATGTTCCAGGCAGAGGGAAGAGCCTATGCAAACAAACATTGCTGTCTCTTTAGAATCAGACCCAGTTTGTGTGTGTGTGTGTGTGTGTGTGTGTGTGTGTGTGTGTTACTGGGGATAGAATTCAGGGGCATTCTACTTCTGAACTATACCCCAGCCCTATTTTATTTGTTTGTTTGGTACTGGGACTGGAACTCAGGGGCATTCTACCTCCAAGCTACACCCCCAGCCCTATTTTTTATTCTTTTTTTTTTTTTTTTTTGCGATACTGGGGATTGAACTCAGGGGCATTCTACCTCTGAGCTACATCTCCAGCCCTATTTTTTTTTTTTATTAACAAGTACCCTTTATTGAGTATCAAACATTGAACATATTTATTCCTCTCTTGCCAGCATAAAATAAGTTTTACTTGTCCAAAATTTTCAGATGAAATTGAGCCCAGCCCTATTTTTTATTCTTTATTTTGAAACAGGGTCTCACTAAGTTGCAGAATGCCTCACTAGGTAGCTGAGGCTGGCCACGAACCTGGATCCTCCAGTCTCAGCCTCCCAAGTGCTGGGATTACAAGCATGCGCCACCACGCCTGGTTTATTTTTTATTCTTTATTTTGAGACAGGGACTCACTAAGTTGTGGAGGGCTTCACAAGTTGTTGAGGCTGGCCATGAACCTACCATCCTCTTGTCTCAGCCTCCCAGGTACTGGGATTACAAGCGTGAACCACCATGCCTGGCTTTATTTTTTATTTTGAAACAGGGTATCACTAAGTTAAAGAAGGCCTCACAAAGTTGATGAGGCTGGCTCTGAACTTGCAATCCTCCTATATCAACTTCTCAAGTACTGGGATTACAAGCGTGTGCCACTAAGCCCAGCTATGACCCAGTTTTTACCCATCAGTGTAAAACAAAAACAAAACCCAGCAAGCATGTCTTGGTGTTAGGAGAAGTACCTAACAATGGACCTCTTTTGTGTGTGTGTGTGTGTGTGTGTGTGTGTGTGTGTGTGTGTGTGGTACTGGGGATTGAACCCAGGGGCATTCTACCTCTGAGCTATACCTCCAGTCCTATTTTTTATTTTTTATTCTTTATTTTGAAACAGGGTCTCACTAAGTTACAGAGGGCCTCACTAAGGAGCTGGGGCTGGCCACGAACCTGTGATCCTCCTATCTCAGCCTCCCAAGTACTGGGATTACAAGCTTGCACCACCACGCCGGCTACAATGGGCCTCTTTTGAAGATAGTTTAGTATTTCTGAAAGTACCTACCAACAAGGACAGGATTAATACAAGTATTGCAATTGCTCTAACAATATCTACATTGAAAAAAATAATCTAAAGTCGGGCGTGGTGGTGCATGCTTGTAATCCCAGTAGTTGGGAGGCTGAGACAGGATGATCCAGGTTTGCTGCCAGTCTCAGCTACTTAGTGAGGCCCTCCGAAATTTAGTGAGACCCTGTTTCAAAATAAAGAATAACAAATAGGGCTGGTGGTGTAGCTTGGAGGTAGAATGCCCCTGGGTTCCATCCCAGTACTGCCAAAAAAAAAAGTAACCTAAAAGGATAAAATTAGACACCAGGATTTAAGACTTTAAGTAGGGTGATGACTATCATAGAAAAATGTATTTCACTAAGTAAATTAGTTATAATTTCCCCATATTACTTTTATTAAAAGAAGTCTTTTCTTTCTTTTATATTTCACCATTTAAGCATACTAATAAAATATTCTTTGATTCTAAAATATTTGATTTCAGCCGGGTATGGTGGCGCATGCTTGTAATCCCAGCATTTGGGAGGCTGAGACCAGAGGATCCGGGTTCGCAGCCAGCCTCAGCTACCTAGTGAGGCACTCTGCAACTTAGTGAAACCCTTTTTCAAGAATAAAAAATAGGGCTGGGGGTGTAGCTCAGAGATAGAATGCCCCTGAGTTTAGTCCTTAGTACCACAAAATAAATAAATAAATAAATAATAATAAAATAAAATATTTGATTGCAGATGGATTCTATCAACCATCTTCAAGACTATTGACCAGGTTCTGGATGGCAATGAGATATTTTGAATACATTTACCTGGCTCCTATAAACACAGAGGAAAAAAGGAGCTAAGAGCTGTGAAATTAAAATCAAAATAGTGATAATTTATATTAGTTTCTTCTGTTGTTAGATAGATATTTTGGGGAGAGGAAGTCTATTTTTTTTTACCTAATCCTCTTTGTTATTGGTGCATATTATTTACATAGAGGAAGTTCATTTTATATTATCAATCAAATTAATAACTGATTTAGGAAACTGAATCCAAGTCATTGAGTTTTAATTCTGCATTCTTTTCAGTCCATAGTATAAATTTTAGGAGAGCAATTCAGATTGGGTGTTTATTATGATATATCAGGCTTTTAGAGCTATGTTACCCTGGAGATGTAGTCCAACCTTCTAAAGCAAGCTGAGAAAAGTAAGTCACCAGGGCAATGGTACAAAAACTGGGCCTCTTGATTTTTTTTTTTTTTTTTTTTTTTTTGTGCTAGGGATTGAACCTAGGGGCATTCTGTTTCTAAGGTACAGCCCGGTATTATTTTTTTATTTGGAAACAGGGTCTCACTAAGCTGCTGAGAGTCTTGTTGAGTTGCTGAGGCTGGCTTGGAACCTGATATCCTCCTGTCTCAGCCTCCCAAATACTGGGATTGTAGGCTTGTGCCACCTTGCTCAGCCCTTGTCCCATTTTTTTTGTATTTTGAAAACAGGATCTCCTAGTGAGGCACTCCGTAACTTAGTGAGACTCGGTTTCAAAATAAAGAATAAAAAATAGGGCTGGGGGTATATCTCGTTGGTAGAATGCCCCTGAGTTCAATCCCCAGTACCACACACACACAAAAAAGAAAACAGCATCTTGTTCAATTGTTGAGGGTCTCACTAAGTTACTAAGGCAAGTCTTAAACTTGCAATCCTCGTATCTCAACTTCCTAAGTACTGAGATTACAGGTACTTGCCACCATGCCCAGCTCCTTGATTTTTCATATAAGCATCTGGTGCTGCTGTAGCTGGGTTCCCCCAAACAAACCGTATAACAGAGATATACATGCAGAAAATATATTGGGAAATGCCCTAGGGGGCAATACCTATAGAGGAGTAAAGAGTTAGGGTTGGGCAGAGAGGGGTTTAAAGTGGGGTAACTGTAACAAAGGCCAAATGATCCCAGGGGGTGCTCTGAGCTCTCATCACCCTTCCTCAAGGCAGGTGCCCTGGGCCTCAGGCCATTACCCTCTCCCTAATCAATTAGTCATTAGACACAGGCTGCTTTCGAGGAGGCAGCTTGACCTTAGGCAAGGTGGTGGTGTTTGGGAGCAGACAGTTCTGGGATGGTTTAGCTAAAGGTTGTAGATTACCATCACTCCCAGCAGCTGGGGAAATGAGCCTTGCTGTCCTGAGGATATCTATGACACAGCCTCTACTGCAGTACTGAGTGTTGCTTGGTAATGTTTTCATATACACCCATTTGACTTCTCCCACTAGTTAACAAGATCTTTGTTGAGATATCCTCAATTTCTTTTTTTTTTTTTTTTTTTGCGGTAATGGGGATTGAACTCAGGGGCATTCTACCTCCGAGCTATACCTCCAGCCCTATTTTTTATTCTTTATTTTGAAACCGAGTCTCACTAAGTTGCAGAGTGCCTCACTAGGTAGCTGAGGCTGGCCGCGAACCCGGATCCTCCGGTTTCAGCCTCCCGAATGCTGGGATTACAAGCGTGCGCCACCACGCCCGGCTCAAGATATCCTCAATTTCTATTGGAGTGAAAAGTATCAGATTGGGGGAATAGCTCAGTGGTAAAGTGCTTGCCTGGAATTTGCAAGACCCTGGGTTTGATCTCCAGCACCGCAAAATAAAAATGGTATAACTGGTAACATATGGCTAAGATACTATCAAGAACTAAATAAGAATTATGGATAAATAAAAAATAAATTAATTACAGCCAGGTGTGGTGAGCTGAGACAGGAGGATCGCAGGTTCGAGGCCAGTCTCAACAACTTCTGAGACTCTCTGCAACTTAGTGAGACCTTGTTTCAAAATTAAAAACAAGAATAAAAATTAGGGCTGGGAGCGTAGCTCAGAGGTAGAATGCCCCTGGGTTCTACCGCCAGTACAATAATAAATAAATAAATAAATAATATTAGCTCTGGTTTAAAAAGAATAACTTGTTTTTTGTTTTTTTTTTTCGGTGCTGGGGATTGAATTCAGGGGCATTCTACCTCCGAGCTATACCCCCAGCCCCATTTTTTATTCTTTATTTTGAAACCGAGTCTCACTAAGTTTCGGAGTGCCTCACTAGGTAGCTGAGGCTGGCCTCGAACCCGGATCCTCCGGTCTCAGCCTCCTGAATGCTGGGATTACAAGCGTGCGCCACCACTCGGCTCTAAAAAGAGTAAATTGTATAGTGATATTTTCCCCTTTGATTAAAAGTATAATCTGAAACTAGGAACATGATTTTTTATCATATTAGATAAATCGTAGTCCATAGTCTTATTATTAGGAAATCTAATTGCTTTTTTTTTTTTTTTTTTTTTTAGTAGTGGTACTGGGATTTGGACCCAGGGCCTCATACATACTAAGCAAATAAGTGCTTTACCACTGAGCTACATCCCCAGCCCTTTTGTGTGTGTGTGTGTGTGTGTGGTACTGGGGATGGAACCTGGAGGCATTCTACCTCCGAGCTACAGCCCCAGCCCTATTTTTTTTTATTCTTTTATTTTGAAACAGGGTATCATTAAGTTGTGGAGGGCCTCACTAAGCAGCTGAGGCTGGCCACGAACCCGGATCCTCAGGTCTCAGCCTCCCAAATGCTGGGATTACAAGTGTGGGCCACCATGCCCTGCTATATCCCCAGCCCTTTTTAAATTTTACTTTGAGACAAGGTTTCACTAAATTGCCCAGGCTGACCTCAAACTTGCAATCTTCCTGATTCAGTCTCCAGAGAGGCTGGGATCATAGGCCTGCATCACTGCACCCAGCCCTCTATTTGTTTTATGATTGGCAGGCAGTGACCAGTCAAAATCTACATCATTGAGTAGGAGAGAATTAGAAACCAACTTGTTAAGATAAAAGAACATGAGGGTAAGCCCAAAGATGCAACTTCCATGAAAGGCTTCCCTGTTGTCCTAATTAATTGCACAGAAACATAAGAGGGAAAACCCCTGCGAACTTCTAAGTAAGCTTGATATTCCCTTTCGTTTGTATCACCAAGGGGTACAAAGTGAATAAATCAATAACCCTGAAGCATACCCTTAAAAGTGCTAAGCTTTTTATCTCCTTAAGTTTCTTTTTCCTTTAAGAAATCAGATTTTAAAAACTTTGCATTTGAAGCAGAATGAAGACTTTGAGTCAGGATACAATACTAAAATATATGACATCGTATGTCACTTATTAAAAATGTCAGTTTGCATTGAATAGTTCAGGTGTTCTCAGTCCATCTGGGAGATCTTTGCTCCAAAGTACATTTAGTGTAGAGTTAGAAGGATGCAACACTAAAATATATGATTTTGTGTGTCACTTATTAAAAATGTCAGTTTGCATTGAATAACTCAGATGCTCTCCGTCCATCTGGAAGATCTTTGCTCTAAAGTATATTTAGTGTACTTACATACTACTGTCTGTGTGTGCAACATAATTCAGGTCTAAATAAAAGGCATACAAGCTGGCCACGGTGGCGCACGCTTGTAATCCCAGTACTTGGGAGGCTGAGACTGGAGGATCCGGGTTCGAGGCCAGCCTCAGCTACTTAATGAGGCCCTCTGCAACTTAGTGAGACCAGGTTATGTTGTGGGACAGCATGATACCTTTTTGTGGGTCCTTGGCCTTCGTGGTGCCAGTCAGGGACAAAGGCAGGAGTTTATTTAGGAAAGTAAGGGAATCAAGGGAGAAGACATGTGAGAAGAGATCTTCCAGGCCAAGAGATCAAGAGAGCGAGTCTTTGCAGCCTTTTCAGTCCTTATATAGAATTCCCAAGAAAGAGTGGGCACAGCGGAGGTCTGGATCTCCTCTTCCTCCAGTTTCAACGATGGTTGGTGGGTGGTTGAGGTCTGACCTTGTCCCTGTGGATCCCATGAGTCTCCAGTGGGACGAGGATCCAGGAGATTACGGGTGAGGGCCCACTGAGACTTCTGTCTAAGAACTGATACACCCTATAGGGCGGAGTTAGAGATTATGAACTCTCCAGATTTTAAAACTATATTTTTCCTTTTCCTTCCCAATCTGTCTCCTTTCTGCCTAAATTTTATTCCTTCTATTCTACCTCATCAGTTTCAAAATAAAGAATAAAAAAAACAGGACTTGGGGTGTAGCTCAGAGATAGAATGCCCCTGGGTTCAATCCCCAGTACCACAAAAAAAAAAAAAAAAAAAAAAAAAAAAAAGGCATTCAAAAGTTTTTGTTTTGTTTGTTGTTTTTTGCAGTGCTAGAGATCATCCATGCTAGGCAAGCACTCTATCACTGGGCTACATCCCCAGCCCAATCCCCAAGTTTTAACTAGTGTTCCAAACAAAAAGCAACTTTTGAGAATAACAGTAATAGTTGAAAAACCCAGTATCACATATGGCACCGAGAAAGGCCTTTTGTGTCACTAAAGAATCCCTTTGGCAGGCCCCACTGCAGCTGTTAAAATTTTGGGAGCATTCAAAACAGGCAGATGTGCCAAAGCATGGCTGTACCCTGTTTCCAAGGGCCAGGATGTGGTGTCTCAGTTATGGGCCTATAAGAGCAGCCTCAGAAGCCCTCTCCCTAGGGAGTAGCTGTGGCAGTCTCTTCTAGTCCTTGACTTCTCAAAATGCGAAACAAGCAATAAGTTGAATATTATATACTACCATATTATTTTACTAAGTAATATTTATCAGATATGCTAATTCAGAGCTAAAGATAATGTTCATAGAATTTCATAGAGTTCTAAGCCGGGCGTGGTGGCGCACACTTGTAATCCCAGCATTTGGGAGGCTGAGACTGGAGGATCCGGGTTCACGGCCAGCCTCAGCTATCTAGTGAGGCACTCCGCAACTTAGTGAGACCCTGTTTAAAAATAAAGAATAAAAAAAATAGGGCTTGGGGTATAGCTTGGAGGTAGAATGCCCCTGGGTTCAATCCCTAGTACCGCAAAAAAAAAAAAAAAAAAAAAAAAAAAGAATTTCATAGAGTTCTATAACTTGCTTTCATGAATAGTTTACTAAACAATTTATGAGGCAAAGAGGGGATGGTTCCTTACTCCAGAATTTCTAGAGCACACACAGGTTCTGGAATCCCAGTTAAAGTCCTCCTCTCTACTTTCAAAGTTGGGGGTGTAGCTTGGAGATAGAATGTGCGTACACACACACACACACACAAACCATGAAAGTATAAAGGCTAAGATCGTCATTAATGTTGAAAGACTGAATATTTTCTCCCTGACATTGGGAATACAGCAAGCTTGGCCATGGTCACCATTTCTATTCACCGTTGTACTAGAGAGCCTAACAGGACAGTAAAGCCGGAGAAGGAAAAAAAGAAACAGAAGGCATACACATTTTTTTTTTTTCTTTTGTGGTACTGGGGATGGAACCCAGGGGCACTCCACCTCCGAGCCACACCTCCAGTCCTATTTTTTATTGTTTTTTTTTTGAAACAGGGTCTCATTAAGTTGCAGAGGGCCTTACTAAGTAGCTGAGGCTGGCCACAAATCTGGATCCTCCGGTCTCAGTCTCCCAAGTACTGGGATTACAAGCATGCCCAGCTGGGTATACACATTTGGGTATACACATTTGGATGAAAAAAAAAATTGACTTTATCCATAGATGAAATGACTGTATTCATGGAAAGTCCTGAAGAACCAAAGGGGGGAAGAAAAATCACTAGAACTCCTAAGTTCCCAAGATATAAGATTAATATACAAAAGTCAAGTGTGTGTGTATAATTTTTTTTGTGTGTGTGTGTGGTATTGGAGATTCAACTCAGGGGCATTCTACTTCTGAGCCACACCTCCAGCCCTATTTTATTTTATTTTTTTTTGGAAACAGGATCTTGATAAGTTGCTGATAGACTCACTAAATTGCCGAGGCTAACTTTGTTTTCTTTTTTTTTTTTGTGGTACTGGGGATTGAACTCAAGGGCATTCTACCTCCGAGCTACACCCCCAGCCCTATTTTTATTCTTTATTTTGAAACCAGTTCTCACTAAGTTGCGGAGTGCCTCACTAGGTAGCTGAGGCTAGCTGCGAACCCGGATCCTCCGGTCTCAGCCTCCCAAATGCTGGGATTACAAGCGTGCGCCACCACGCCCGGCCCGAGGCTAACTTTGAATCTGCTATCCTCCTGTCTCAGCCTCCCAAGTACTGGTGTTACAGATATATACCACCATGCCTGCCTCGTTTTTTTTTTTTTGTTTTTTTTTTTAAGCAGGGTCTTGTTAAATTCCTGAGGCTGGCCTTGAACCTGTGAGCCTCTATCTATCTCAGTCTCTCAAGTACTGTATTATAGGCATGCACCACCATGCCCAACATAATTAAATGAGCAATGAACAATTGGAAAATGAAATTAAAATTGTTTATAATAACATCAGAAGCCGAGTGTGGTGGCGCATGATTGTAATCCCAGTACTTGGGAGGCTGAGACTGGAGGATCCAGGTTCGTGGCCAGCCTCAGCTACTTAGTGAGGCCTTCTACAATTTAGTGAGACCCTGTTTCAAAATAAAGACTAAAAAATAGGACTAGGGGTGTAGCTCGGAGGTAGAATGCCCCTGGGTTCAATCCCCAGTACTGTAAAACAAATAAAACACATCAGAGTTGGGCGTGGTGGCGCACGCTTGTAATCCCAGCATTTGGGAGGCTGAGACAGGAGGATCCGGGTTCACGGCCAGCCTCAGTTACCTAGTGAGGCACTCTGCAACTTAGTGAGACCCTGTTTCAAAATAAAGAATAAAAAATAGGACTGGGGGTGTAGCTCGGAGGTAGAATGCCCCTGAGTTCAATCCCCAGTACTGCAAAAAAACCCCAAAAACATGCATAAAACATAGTGTATAGTGATAGGATCAGGATAAATGGTATTTTGATCTCCCTAAATAGTTATCTTTTTTTTTTTTTTTTTTTTTTTTTGGTGCTGGAGATTGAACCCAGGGGCATTCTATCTCTGGGCTTCTCTCCTCCAACCCTATTTTATTTTTATTTTGAAACAGGGTCTTGCTAAGTTGCTGAGAGTCTTACTACTTGTTGATGCTGTCCTCAAACTTGCAATCCTCCTGTCTCAGCCTTCCAAGTGCTGGGATTATAGGTGTGTGCCACCCCACCTGGCCTGACAAGATCTTAACAGTATTTTAGGAAAAGAACTCTGGAGGACTTGTAAAGGATGGGTTGAGGTGGGGAACTGACTGGTCAGTATGTTCTAGCAAGGGCTGAGATTTAATGAAGCAGGACATGGGGCTGCAAAGGAACTGGAACATTGGGAGCATGGTGGCAGACCCAACAAGGACTGGGCAACTCATAGCAGGTGAGGGAGAGTGAGAGGGGAATTCTAGAGACGAATCATTTCAGAGACTTCAAGCATAAGTCACATGTGGCACAGTTATGACTAGAGATCAAAGGCTTCAACAAAAAGGACTAGGTTTGTGTGGAAGGATGAGTTCAATTTAGGAGGTGATGAGTCTGTGATGTTCACAGACCATCCAGTGGGAAATATGGGACTGGGGTGAGAGGTGAGTCAGTGGAGGCAGATGGAGAGTCACCCCTAAAAGATCACAGTTGAAACTACCCACATGGGTGAGATCACTGAGGAAGGAAACATAGTCCAAGGTAAATATTGTCAATAGTAGTAACCATTATAGGGATGTATATGCATTTGGGAAACCTTGGCTTATAGTAGGAAGGGCCTCAAATGGAATGAAAATATTTGAATGTAAGTCCTGCCTGGGTTTCTCATTCTCTCTCTTCCTCCTTCCCTCCCTCTTTCCCCCCTCCTTTCCCCCTCCCTCTCTTCTTTCTTTCTTTTTTGTGGTCCTGGGGATTGAACTCAGGGGTATTCTACCTTGGAGCTACACTCCATCCCTATTTTACTTTTTATTCAGAAACAGGGTCTCACTAAGTTGCAGAGGGCCTCACTAAGTTGCTGAGGCTGGCCGCAAACCTGAGATCCTCCTGTCTCAGCCTCACAAATATTGGGATTACAGGCGTGTACCACCACACCTTGCTCTGCCTGGGCTTTTACATGCATACTCTCATTCATCAGTCTTTCACACATCATGTTGTGAGATGGAAAGAAGAGGGAAGAGGGAAAAACCCTTGTTGAGGTCCGTAGTTTCAAGGTTTATGCAGAAGAGGAACCAGAAAAGTGAAGAAAGAGCAGGTTTTTTATTTTATTTATTTATTTATTTATTTATTTATTTATTTATTTATTTGCAGTACTGGGGATTGAACTCAGGGGCATTCCACCTCTGAGCTATACCCCAGCCCTATTTTTTTTTTTTTTTTTTT
>PVLC010024199.1:0-24918 GCA_004027655.1 Graphiurus murinus
AGGAGGAACCAAATGCAAGAGAGTTATAGGGCAAAGTATGGGAATAGGAGGTGCATGGATCTCTCATGGCTTCTCTTGGTATACTCTCCCAGCTCTCCACATTTTTACCAACCTAGAAGTTCTCTTCTAAAACCCCAAACCCCACCATTTTTTGTACTAGAGATAGAACCAGAGGCATTCTATCTCTGAGAACTACATATACCCCCAGTCCTTTCTATTTTAATTTTGAAACACAGTTTTTCTAGGTTACTGAGAGTCTAAGTTGCTAAGGCTGGTCTCCAGACTGTGATACTTCTGTCTCAGCCTCTCAACTATTGGCATTACAGTCCTGTGCCACCACACCTAACTCTTCCAAATGCTTTTGTTTATGGTTTGCCTAGAGGCTTCTGTAAGTATGCATTATCAATTAAATCATGAACCGTGGGTGACCCAATCAATCTCCAGCTTCTCCTTCCTCCCTACAGGTCAGATATGGGGCTGAAGGCCCAAACTTTGAATCACATGGTCGGTTCCTATAGAAATGATTCTTTATCTTTCAAGAGTTACTTTATTAACCTAAACCAGATGTGGTTGATAGGTCTTATGAGTAACAAAAGATGTTCTTCGCACCCAGTGTTATAGTTGGATATAAAATGTCCCCTAAAGAGCTCATTTATTAATATTCCATTAGCTATACTGGAATCATAAGGGTTGTAATCCCAACAGTGGATATATCCATTATAATGGGTTCGCCTGGGTGGTACCCTGTAGGCCTATAGGGTGTGGCTGGAGGAATGTGCCTGGTAGGTGTGGCCTTGGGGATTCCAGAAATGGTTCTTCCCCTCCCTGCTTACTCTCTTGCTTCTGGCCTCCATGATGTGAACACAGCCCATCTGCTCTCCCTTTATTTGCTTTTTGACACCATACCTTGAGATCCAAGGTCCGTGGCCACACATTTACTAGACCTGAATCCATAGAAAATAAACCTCATTTCCTCTATGTTACGTGGTCAGTCTTCTAGATTATAGTGCCACAACACGTTAATAGCTGGGTCTTGAGCAGGGTTTGGTCTACTGGAAAGGGTTAGACCATGAGTTTGCAGAGGAGTCCATGGTGCAGTCCAGAGTCTCTAAGTATCAGTTATAGATACACCCTACTGAGACTTACACACACACACTACCTATCCCCTGAGATAAATTAAATTTTATACTCTCCTACAGGATTTGATGTCCTGGTATTTTTTTCAAATAAATTGTTTCCAGTAGTCCATAATAGAGAACTATTGATAGATGATTTGACTGTCCACCGGATCATTAAAGAGAAAAACAGTTTTTATCAGACTACCAATTATTCACCAATATCAAGATACAAAGTAATATACAGGCCAATATTTTCCTAGCGCTTCACATTTTTATTCCCCTCTGTTTCATCTGCATGTATTTCAGGCTCCTTAAAACCTAACTCAAATAAATATCAGAGGAAACATACTCTTTCCTATGAGCAATTTTATATTTTATTGACACAGACTTAATGAAACTTTTTGTATTAGTAATATATATTTCTTCTTTTGAAAACTGCATTTAATTCAGAATGCTCAACTGTGGCATTTGCTTTCATTTTGCATGACCAGTCACATAGAAACTTATTTTGCTCATTAATTTTGTTTCTTTGATTTATATATAAATACAAACAATAAAAGTCATAATAAAATTTTATCCATAATTTGTTCTTAAACGAATTCTTAATGTTAACATTATTTGGAAATATGAGAAATTTTCTCAAATATCACTGAGGAGAATTGACCTTTATAAAACATAATGATAAAGCTTTTTTATCCCTTATGAGATTTAAATAGTCACCAATGGAAATCTTGTGTTCAACTGCTAAATATATTCATCTTCTAATCCAGCAAAAGATAAATAAAGATTAGCATTCAGGGCAATTTTTCTAAAAATTAAATATGTAGACAATTCATACGCTTCCCACTAAGATAATGAAACTTTACTAAACAATGACTATAATAAAGTATGTATCATACCTTCATATTTTAATGAACATATTATTTCTGTGCAAATTTTGCTTCTAGCATTTGTTTTTAAAATAAAATTATGATACTCAGTTTAAATAAACTCTATTGTAAAATAATGCTTTGTTTTTAAGATATGGTTCTTTAGAGAAGATAACTGATTACTGACTATTACTGTATACTTAGTACTATGCAAATATATATATATATATATATATTATATTTTTTAAAGTTTTTACCAACCTAATGAAATACTTTTTATTATCACATTTTGTGTATAAATAAGTTAAGGGTTTTAGAAGTTAAATAATTGAAAAATTATTACCCAACTGCTGAGAAGGGGCGATGAAATATGAAATCAGATGATTGTCTTAAAGCTAATTTGTGTGTGTGTGTGTGTGTGTGTGTGTGTGTGTGTGTGTGTGTTACTGGGGATTGATCTCAGGAGCATTCTATCTCTGAGTTACATTCCCAGTCTCCCTAAACTGCCCAGGCTGATCTTTATCCTGTAATTCTCCTGTCTGGGCTTCCCAAGTACTAGAATTACAGGCATATACCACTAAACCTGGCTAATGCCAACCAATGTTCTTGTAAACCTGGCTAATGCCAGCCAATGTTCTTGTTAAAATGATTTGTGAAACTTGGAAAGATTGGGTAGGAATTAAAGCAATGTTTAATGTTAAACTTTAGAGCATCAGCAATCATGAACAACATTAAATGGCTAAAATTAAAAGAGAGAGATTGATTTATGTCTAGCTAGAAGAAACAAGAGAAGGATCCTGGAGCAAATACAAAAGCAAGAGAATAAGAGGAAGCCATAGAAAGGAGAGAGTCAAAGAAGGAAAATCACAAACTGTGTGCAACCGCTGCTCAAGTTACCGATTAACTGAATTTAATACTTGCTGAAACTAAAGCCTGAACTTTCTGAGGTATATAACAGAATTCACAGTTTGAAAAATATGACACTAACAAGGACCAGAATGTGATCCAAAATAATTTAACATATGAAGACAAGAAATAAGACCCATTCTCAGAGATAAATCAACAGACAACATCATAGAGGTGAATCATGTTGGAATTTTTAGACAAAATCTTTCAAGTAGAGAGAATGAACTTATCAATTAGTTGAAAGAAAATTTACTTGTAATTAATAAAAAGATAAGATACATGAGCACAGAAAGAGATATACAGAAATAATGAAAAGAAAATTTTAGAATTAAAAAATGTATGAAACCAAATAATTCACTATGTAGATTTAATATTCAATGAGATAAAAGAGAAAAAATCATTAGACGTACTTATTATCAATATGAATTATTCAATAATTTACTAGAATACTTAAGATAAAAAATACATACCCTCAGTACCTTTAGGAAAATAACAAATTTCTTTGGAAAAAAAAATAATTTGGAGTCTCAAAAAGGAAATTAGAAAATGTAGTAGAAAAAAGTTTGTTTTTTGTTTTGATCCTAGGGACGAACCCAGAGAAATTCTACCTCTGAACAATACCCCCAGCTTTTTTTTAAATTTATTTTTATTTTGAAACAGGGTCTTGCTAAGTTGTTTAGAGTCTCACTAAGTTGCTGAAGCTGGCCATGAATCTGAGATCCTCTTGTCTCAGCCTCCTGAGTATTGAAGTTACAGGTGTGTACCACCAAACCCAGCTAGGAAAAGTTTTGAACCTATAATGATAAAAACTTCCAAATTTTAGTAAGATTTTAAAATAATTGATTCTAATGGCTCAGCAATCTTA
This sequence comes from Graphiurus murinus, assembly GCA_004027655.1. NCBI lineage: Eukaryota > Metazoa > Chordata > Mammalia > Rodentia > Gliridae > Graphiurus > Graphiurus murinus. The sequence continues at coordinate 3,759 of PVLC010024199.1, forward strand.
ATAAAGAATAAATATAGACAGAATTATGATATAACACATTTTAGTCAAATTATTAAAACCATAGATACATCAAGTGTTGTGTGCATGTATTCTATCACTCTGAATTCCATGATGATCTTATGGTGCACCAAAAAAATAAGGAAAAATCATATTTATAAGACTGTAGAGAAGGATTATTCCTTGTACAAAGGAAAAAAATATTAGAATAACCCTAGAAGTCTCCTAAGAGGTCATGGAAATAAAAACTAGGCATTGATATCTTTTAAGTGCCAAAAACATAAAATTTTAACCAAGAGTTCTATAAATAGTGAAAATTATTCTTCAAGAATAAGAAAAAATATTGACAATTTCTGAAGGATAAAAATTTGAAGGTTTTGTTGCTAAATGAAGCATACTACACACAAAGCTAGCAGGTATTTTTCAGGCTAAGGGAAGAAAATTATGAATCTTTAGGAATCAATGAAAGACATCAAAATTGATAGAAACATTTCAAAAAAAAGAAAGAAAAAATTGTCTCCTTAAGGTGTTCAAATGCAAGAACAAAACAACAAAAATGTTCAAGGTAATGTCTCAGCATTATCATAACCATGATTCAAGACAACTGACTGCAGAAGGAAGTTTATTTTCTCAGAAGTTTGGAGACTTTTTTGGAGACTTTACAGTTCATATGAGGCGAGGAGCTGGAGCTTAGGCCGTGATGGCAGGAAGCAGAGAGAGGGAGGACACATGGGCAATGCTCCTCACATCATGGAAGTCAGAAGCAACAGAGCAAGAAAGAGGAAGAGAGAATCACATATGGTCCTAAGGCCACACCCCCAGGGGACCCCTCCTTAGCAACCAAGCCCTGCTGTCAACATGGCTACCTTGTTTCTGTGAGGGGTAGAGGGACATTCTAAATCCAAACCATTTCAGGTAAAAATCACATTGTCATAAAAATATATAGTGAAGCCTTTATATTCAATGGGGATTGGTTCCAGAAGTTCCTGGGGGGAATTCAAAATATATGATGCTCAAGTTCCATATATATATATATGAAAAGGTGTAGTGTTTGCGTATAAATCATCATTCACATCCTCTCATATAAGTTGAGGAGGGCCTCACTAAGTATCTGAGGCTGTTCATGAGCCTGTGATTGTCCTGTCTTTCCTTCCCAAGCACTGAGATTACAGGTGTGCACCACTATACCCGGCTTTCACATATACTTTAAATCATATCTAGATTAGCTATAATACCTAAAACAAAATAAATCCTACATAAATAGTTTTTATACTGTATTACTTAGAAAATAACAAAAATATCCACACATGTTCAAAATAGGAATAATTTTTCTTTAATAATTTTTTTGAATCTACAGATTCAAAACACACAGACACAGAGGAACATATATAATAATGTATGTAACAACTATTTTATAAAGAGTGGAAGAAAGATAAATAGAACTTTATGGTTACAAGAGGTCTATATTTTACATAAGTGACACAACATCAACTCAAAATAAACTGAGGAAAGATATGGATAAATATTTTAATATCCAAGTATCTCCTAAAACGATAATAAATAAATTAAAGAAGAATCTATAACACAGTTAAATAATTCAAATATAAAGATGATTGCTTGTTCACAATAAAGAAACCTTTTTGGAACAATAAAGGTGCAAATTCAGTAGGAAGATAAATTAATGATAAGTGTACTTCTTATGGAATAGCAGATTCTCATATTACATGAATATATGAAGCAAAAAATTCCACAAATACTAAAGAGTATTGTAGAATCCTTTCCCTAACATTTAATTTAATAACAATAAAAAATAATTAATGAAAGCAAAGAATATCTGATGAATGTCTACCATGTACATTAATTGATATTTATAAAAAACCATGATGAAGCCGGGCGTGGTGGCGCACACTTGTAATCCCAGCATTTGGGAGGCTGAGACCGGAGGATCCGTGTTCTTGGCCAGCCTCAGCTACCTAGTGAGGCAATCGGCAACTTAGTGAGACTCGGTTTCAAAACAAAGAATAAAAAATGGGGCTAGTGGTGTAGCTTGGAGGTAGAATGCCCCTGAGTTCAATCCCCAGTACCGAAAAAAACAAAAAAAACAAAAAAAAAACAAACAAAAAAAAAACATGATGAACAAATACAGAATGCATATTATTTTCAAGATAGACTATAGAATGGCCATGAATCACATCTCAAAAAATTTTAAAAGATCAAAATCAGGAAGAGGATTGCATTAAACAAAAAAAAAAATTATGCTAAAAGTTTAAATAATGAAATACCTAGGAAACAGTCAAATTTGGGTTAATTAAATAACACATTTCTACATAAATCATGAGTAACAAAAAAAGAATTATTTTGAATTAAATTATCATGGCAGTATATCATGTAAAAAATTGTGAAATGCGAGTAAACCTGTGGTTTAAGAGAAAATATTTTTGTAAACGTTTTTATTAGAAAAAATAAATCTATATACAAATGCACTGGAAGATTTTTGTTTTGTAATCACAGGAAGCAAAATAATTTAATATAATTAATAAATTTTCATTTATTTCTTATAAAGAGGACAAACTGGATGAAGACATAAAAGGTTAGAATTATTGTATAAGTGGCCACAGATTATTCAGAAATTAATTTTTAAAGCCTATAATCAATCTCCAAGAAAAAGACAAAAGCAAAAATGTGAATAAATTTAAAAATCACACTACAAAATGATTTATATTGCAACTATGTAGTTAATTTATTTCTACAGAGTATATAAGTTAATTATATAGAATCTAAATCTGAAATCACAGAGTGTCACATTATAGGCCTTAAAAAGTCTTTCCAATATATAAAAGATATCTCAGAAAGTGCTCATTATTTTATTCTTATCAAAAGTGGTGTTTCTCCTTTTTTCTCTAAGCTCTTTCTTTTACCATGTATCATTTATTACTGATATTTGAAAAAGCCTACACTAGGAACAGACTCAATATTAGCAAAAAGCTTCTATTGTCTTCTTGCCTTGGAGGTTGGCGATCTACTTTTTGGTTCTAAACCCCTGCTACTCTCTAAGCCATTCAATTGTCAAAGAAATCCTCTATTGCACTCTGGGACAGAGTACCTATGTCTCATGGTGAATCAGTTAAGAAATTAAAAAAATCTTCACAAGAAATAAAAAATGGTAGGTTTCAACAATATGAAAAAATCTAATTTATCAAGAAATCAGTTTTTGAAATTTTTCATTTTAGAACTTTTAAACTACAATACACATAGAAAATCATTAGATTTTTGTTAATATAATTAATAATCATATTTGACATACATACAGATTTTTACACTTTATATTATATATACTTATATATATGAAATATGCATTATGTCCTAAATAATAATCTTAGAAAGTATATCTTATATAATATAATAAAAGAAAACATTGACTTTGTGTGTGTGTGTGTGTGTGTGTGTGTGTGTGTGTATGGTTCTGGGATTAAACCCAGAGGAATTCTACCATCGAGCTACACACCCAGCCCGATTTTATTTCGTATATGGAAACAGTCTCACTAGTTTGATGAGCATCTCACTACTTGCTGAGGCTGTCCTTGAACCTGTGATCCTTTTATTTCAGCCTCCCAAGTACTGGGATTACAAGGGAGCGCAACCACGCCCAGCTCATTGGCAATTTTCAATTTTTTTAAATTTAGTTTTGGGTTATGAATGCATCTCAGGGATATAGGGTTAACCTAGTATATACAAGCCCCTGGGTTTGATCCCTAGCACTACACACCAAAAAAAGTACTTTATTTTTAAAATATATATATTAAATAATAATATATATAATATATATTAAATATATATTATTTAATATAATATATTATATTAAATAAGATATACATATATATTAAATAATATATACATATATACAGTATATATATACTGTAAAATATATATACAATATATATTAATATATTTAAAATATATATATTAAATAATAATATATATAATAAATATATATTATTTAATATAATATATACTATATATATGTGTATGTATATATATATTTTATAGTATATATATGTAGTATATATATATAATATATATATAATATATATATGTATGTATATATATACTGTATAGAGTATATATATGTACACATATACATGCATATATATATATACATATATACATACATATATATGTATATATATACATACATATATATATAATAATGTCCCGAATAACAAAAGTAGATTATCATAGAGCAAATATTACCTTACTATATAGAAAAGGGGTAATTTAACATAAGCTAAACATAATGACTTTAATTGGGAAGACAGAGAAATCTAAGACCACCCAAATCTGAGAGGTTCTCCTTTGTTTTCAATATACTTTCAGCATAGCTCTGCCAAGCACAGTGGTTGAGAGTTATCAGGTTTGAAATTGGATAGACCCACTCTTTTATTTGCTGTGATACCTTGGGTAAGTAGATTTATCCCACTGAACCAGTTTCTTTATCTATAGGACAGAAATAATATTTATAAATTCAGAAGCATTTTGCATGAAAGAATTTAGCAGAGTGACTGCTGCATAAATGTTCATTAAACAATAGATTTTAGTACAAAAGTTACTAACTTCATAAAATCGTGAATTGGTTCTAAACCACATCACTTTAAAAAGTTCAAAGTTCAGTGTGACAAGGAAAGACCTAGAACAAGTACTTTTAATAATAAATTTAAAATAATTATATATCATTACATAACTTACTCAAGACTAAAATGTTTGTTTGTTTATTTATTTATTTATTTTATAGTACTGGGGATTTAACCAAGGGAATTGTACCTCCAAGCTATAACCCCAGCCATATTTTTTGTTGTTGTTTTGAAACTGGATTTCTTAAAGTTGCTGAGGCTCTTGCTAAGTTGATAAGGCTGTCCTTGAACCTGTGATCCTCCTGTGTCAACCTCGAAAGTGCAAGTACTTGGATTACAGGAGCATGCCACTATACCCAGCTGACAAAAATATTTTCTAAGAAAATATATTTTATTTATTTTAAATGTTTTCAATAACTTTATTTGAACAATTAGGAACAAACACAATTTTAGCATATGCTATACTCCCTAATATAGATGCATGTTCAGAATATCTTTCTATGAAATTCTTTCAAGCAGAACTACAGTTTGATGGACTTACAGTTTTAAAACAAATTGATGGGACCCTAATAAAAAGTCTAGGGCCCTGATAGAAAATAAATCTGGTCTGTTATTCATGAGACAAAAAGCTAAGTTATTAATATGGTCTGTGCATTGACCTGTAAAAGTAAAAGTTTGCGGTTAGGAAAAAAAAAAAAAAACAAAGTTAAGAGCTAGAAAGGAGTGGAGGGGAAAGATGTAAATCACATGATAACAAATCACTAGTTATACCAAAAAAAGTGATAGGATAAGAGTCTCGGGAAAAATCTCCTGTATGGTGATTGAGAACCAAAACCCCATGCAATGATTCCTCCTTCTCCTGGGTAGTAGAAATGATCAGTAGCATGTGATTATCTTTTCAGACTAAACAAGGATCCCAAAGTCAATGCATGCTTTTTGTCAGGGAAAAGCAGACATCTATTCCAATGGTAGAAAATGTTCAACATTTACAAAGACCCTCTCGAAGTCCTCATTAATAAGAAACCATGCATGCGCTTTTCTACGTATCTATAAAGTATTAGGGATAAAACACCTCAGGAACAAAAATAAGCAAAAATAAAGGTCACCACAGATCTTTCATTTCACCTTTAACAAACCAAAAGTCATAGTCAATGCATACTAGTTCTTCCTCATCACCACATAACCCAGCTACCAACAAAAGACATTAGCACAAGTATGGGGTTACCAGAAAATATATGGACTGATGAATACATGAGGAAAAATGAAAGTCATATTTGCCTATCTCCTGATTTAATTAAAACAGAATCTCTAAATCTTTTGATTATTGCCATTAAAAAATCAAAATAGGGATGATGTGGAGAAGAAAATTTGATAGATGCTTTAAATCAGAGAGTAAGAATAACATCCTCTTTGAAAATAAGAAAATAAACATGACATTTATAAAAGAAGCACAAACACAAATGACCAATGAACATGAAAGGAGGCTCAGTCTCAATCTACTCAAGAAAAACCAAACACCACAATAGCATATGACATTTTCTAATGCAAGAAAATAGTTTTTAAAATTATTTAATTAGATAACATCTAAAATAAAAATTACTTCATTATATGTTATCCTGAGAAATCTTGTATCCACAAATGGAAGCATGCCACATTTATCCTGCGATGTGTGCGTGAGAGTATGTGTGTGTGTGTGTGTGTGTGTGTGTTATTGCAGACTGAACACAGGGCCTCAAACAAGCTAGGCAAGTGCTCTACCACTGATCTACACCCCAGCTATTTTTAAAAATTTTATTTTGAGATAGAATCTCAGAAAATAAATTTCTTTTGCCTACACTACTTTTCGTAGTCCATTGCTATAATTGCCATAGCAGACTAATATTGATACTAGGTGTTTAGAACAAAAATGTCTGGAAATATTGAGATATGAATCGACATTTTTATTTTAATGTGCAGGTAAATTTACTGAGATCTCCCAGAAGGCTTTTGTTCTATAGTTACCCTTAGAACAAAACTCATTCTCCTCATGGAAATATCACTTTTGTGGTGAAGGTCCTTAAAATTGGACCTACTGTTTATTTTTGCAATTTTTTCAGTTCTACTTCTAGGCAACTAGAGCTTTTACTTTATTCTTGTTCATCAAAAATTATGGTGTAAGTTTTATGTTTTTTTCTATTCTCAATTGTTACAAGAGCAAAATAATAGGATTAGCAATTTAAGTAGGATTAACATTTATAGTAGGTTGTCTAAGCAGATGAAGTCTAGCTGATTGGTCTAATACTTTGAAAATTAGTCTCAACAAGTGATGAAGAAATTTAATTTAAAGGAGTCATTGAACCATATGACTTCATGGAAAACAGCTTGGAATCTACATTTTGTGCTCATGGCAGACTGTGGAAAGATTTTAGCATTTACATTGTCATTAACATTAAAGGAGAATTCCCCCTCATCTTGTTTATGTTGTGAGCACAGGGTTTCCTTAGGACCACAAAGGTTAGCTGTTTGGGTGTTGTTATAGGCTGAAAATAACCAAAAAGACATTGTTCTTCCCTCTGCACTTTTTTGTTAAAGCCTTACTTTATTCTGCTCATTGCAACTCAGAGTAAATCTGAGATCCTGGGCATTTTGCAAAATCTACTCTGAAGTGATGAATATAGAGATGGTGTTCAATACATTGATATGGGGCTTTGGGCAGGATAGACAGAGACTAAAGTGTTGCAAACTTTTATAGAAAAAGATACCTCTTCTCTGGCCCCAATTAAACTGACATTTTGGTTTGTAATATTGGAAATTGAGTTTTAAGAATAAGTCTTTTATGTAAGGAACTTGGAAGTTGTCAGGGGCCTAGTCTGGCCAGCTGGACCTCGCCTCTAGATGGCGCCTGGCAGAGTGCCAGAAGCGGCTGCAGGTGGAAAACATTCTAGGGCTGCCCCATGCCAGAGCGCATGCACCAGCACGCCCGGCTCGTGGCTGGCCCAGGTGAGAGCTGTATGAGACGCCTCGTGGCTTAAGCCCTGCGCGGCTTTAAGAGCCTCCGCCTCGCCGAGGGTAGAGTGTTGGTTGTTGTTGTCGCTGGGGAAAGAGTTGCTGTTGGGGAAAGACTGGAGTGGGTTGCTGGGGAAGTTCTGGGAGGAAAAGTTGTGGGTAGCTAGTGGAAGATGGATTGCTAGAGAGAGGGGTTATTGAGAGTCTGTTGGAAAGGCACTATTTGGAGAAACGACTTCTGTGCTGTGTTTGTTACTGCTTGTGTAGTGCCCTTGATCCCAGAGAGAGAGAGATATAATAAAGAGAGGTTCGAACCAGCAACATTCAGGCAGCATCTTTATTGGGGCCTCATGGTTGAGGGTTCAGCCTGGGTTGCCCGATAAGTGGTGGCCCGTACGGAGAACTTCGAAACCCAAGAAGCCCGGGGCCCCAATAGAAGTGACCGTTCCATCCCAACAAGTAAAAAGGTAAACAAGCTGAGAAACCAACAGCTCTTCTCAGATCCATGAGACATGAGGTCACAGGGTGAAACTCTGCCCCTAAATTGCAAGACAGGTAGTTTACCAGCAAAGAAACTCACAAACCGAGACCTCCAGGGAACCAGTGTTGAGGTGGAAGACCAGAGCTTTAACTGAATTTACTTTAACCTGAGCTTTAACTCTAATGTTCCTGAGGCTCAACATGGACAAGTCCAAGAGTTAAAATCACAAAGGGGATCAACTCATGTTGTGAGGTAGAAACTTTTGTGTTTTACCTAAAGGAGCTCAACCAGGTTATCAGAGTAAATATCTGAGAAAAATGCCCTGGTGCTTCTGGCAAAAAGAAGGCAAAATAAATCATTTTAAAGTATGCCAGAGCACGCAATCAAAGGCCAACCTGTAATTGGGAGGCTGAGGCAGGAGTATCACAGGTTCATGACCAGCCTCAGCAGCATTTAATGGGGCCCTCCACAACTTAGTGAGACCTGTTTCAAATAAAAAATGAATTAGGAGCTGAACATGGTGGCACACACCTGTAATCCCAGTACTTGGGAGGCTGAGGCAGGATAATTGCAGGTTCTAAGCCAGTCTCAGCAACTTAGTGAGGCTCTCAGCAACTGAGGGAGACGCTGTTTCCAAATAAAAAAACAAAATATGGCTGGAGGGATAGCCTGGAGGTAGAAGGGGTCCTGGGTTCTACTCCAAGTACCACACACCACACACACACACACACACACACACACACACACACAAACATACACACGCACACAGTATTAAGGCTGAGGGTGTAGCTCAGCCTTAATTCCCAGTACCCCCCCCCCAAAAAAAAATACCTAACTGACAAGAAGGAAAGGAAATACGCCAAGTTATCCAACACCAGCCATCTTGTCTCACCTAAGGAGAAAGGAAAACAAAACACTTCACTTCTGAGGTTTATAGTTCATAGGCGTAATACAACAGTTCCTTTTAATCTATTCCTCATGTCTTACTATTAAGGAAAAATTAGAAGGCATACATACCAAAAGATTAAAACACACACACACACACACACACACACACACACACACACACACACATACACATATACACACGGAAAACTTCAAGTTTTTGATGGAAAAATAAATCAAATAACTAAATAGATGAATAAATATTCTTCATGCATGAATAGGAATAAAAGAATATTGTCCATAAATCATTTTTCTTAATGTGGTCTATAAATTCAATGCATCCCTAATCAAAATCTCAGCAAGTTTTTCTATGTAGATTAACAAATTGATTCTTACATTTATATTAAACAATCAACACAATATTGAATAAAAAGAACAAAGGTGGAAGGTTGACATTACCCAATTTCAGTACTTACTAGAAATTGACAGTCATCAAGAAAAAGTGGTATTGGCAAAAGAATAGAAACAATAGATCATGAGAACAGAAAAGAGATCCCAGAAATAGACTCAAGTAAATAGTCTACTGTCTATTGTTCTTTGACAAAGAAGCAAAGGGACTATAATGAAGACAAGATTGTCTATCCAACCACAGAAACATACACAAGCAAAAAAAAAAAAAGACAGTCTTTGCATACTGCACAGAAATTAGCTCAAAATGACTCAGGGACCTAATATAAAACTCCAAGATAATAAAGGAAAAAACTTATATGATCTTAACTTCACTGATGAATTTTTAGATAACAATATTTAGATACAGCAGCAGTCCATAAAAAAATTTTAAAAATGGACTTCATTGAAATTTCTGTTCTGTGAAAGATACTATCGAGTAAATGAAAAATTGTCCACAGACAGGAGAAAATATTTGCAAAAGACATATCTGATAGAAGGCTGTTATTGAAAAACTTATAAAGAACTATTAAAATTCAGTAACAAGAAAATAAATAACCCAATTTAAAAATAGATGAAAAACTTCAAAGAAGATATCTTAATGTCCAATAGGCATATAAAAAATTGCCTTACATCTTATGTTGTTTTGGAAATACACAGTGAAATGGAAAAGGGATACTTTTATAACTTTATAGAAATATTGAGATCCAAAATAATAGTAATACCAAATGCTAGAGTAGATGCAGAATAACATGAATTTTCATTTATATCTGGAGGGAATGCAAAATGGTATAGCCAGTTTGGAAGACACTTTAGCAATTTTCTATAGAATTCAGTATAATATGTGAGTCAGTGATCATGCTCCTTCAGTATTTACCCAACGAAGTTGAAGAGTTATCTCCACACGGAAACCTGTGCATGGATATTTATAGCATCTTTATTCATAACAACCAAAACTTGGGAGCAAGCAAGGTATTCTTTAGTAGGTGAATGGATAAGTAAATTGTGGTATATCCAGTCAACTGAATGCTTTTCAATGCTAAAAGGAAACGAGCTACTAGTCTATGAAAAGATGCAAAAAAGTATATATTGCTAAGTGAAAGAGCCAATATAAAAAAGGTTGTACACTGCATGATTCCAACTATATGATATTTTGGAAAAGGAAAAAACTAAAGGAAGTAAAAAGATCAATGGTTGCCAAGTATTAAGTATTAAGGGGACTTAGATGGGGCATGATGATTTGGGAAATAGTGAAAATACTTTCTAATTATATCATGGTAGATACATGCCATTATATATTTGTGCAAATCCATAGATTGTGCAACACCAATAGTGAGCCATAATGTAAACTATGGACTTCAGGTAATAATGTGTCAAAGTGGATTCATTATTTGTAAAAATGTACCATCCTGGTATGGGGTGTTGATTACAGAAAATGTTATGCATGTGCAGAACAAAGGGATGTGTGGCAAATCTTATCTTCCTCTCAATTTTGCTTGGAAGCTAAATATATTCTTTTAAAAAATACCTTTTTTAGCTGGGCGTGGTGGCTCACGCTTGTAATCCCAGCATTCAGGAGGCTGAGACTGGAGGATCTGGGTTCCCGGCCAGCCTCAGCTACCTAGTGAGGCACTCCGCAACTTAGTGAGACCCGGTTTCAAAATAAAGAATAAAAAATAGGGCTGGGGGTGTAGCTCGGAGGTAGAATGCCCCTGTGTTCAATCCCCAGTACCGCAAAAAAAAAAAAAAAAATACAGTCATTTTTTAAAAAAACAAAAAATTTTCAGGTCAATATTATGTGAAAACAATATTTGTGATCCAGATTAATTTGTGAGCTACCAGATTATAATTTCTGATTAAGAGGAAATAACTAGTTCTAAGAAAGAAAGTTCTTTCTGCAAATGCTAGCTTTGCCAAAAATACATAGGCTTGGACAACTATACCTCCATTCCATCATATGGAACTCTATGCCTTGAGCTACTCTATTTTAATTATTTTTGAAACAGTGACTCCAATTTGAGAGAATGGATTTATATCCATTCATCTTAGTATTCATTCATCTTAATATCTGGTATCCATTTAGGGGCATCTTCATTGAAGAACTGCTGATCTTTTGGTCATTATAATCACATTAGGAACCATAGATACCTACACCATCAACATTGCTTAAAAAATAAAAAAAAGGACTATTTTTGTAAGGCACACATTATTTTGTCTGCCTGATCTTCTGGTTTTCAAGGAATTCTACTTAGTGACAGATTCGCCATTTTATACAATGATATCGTGTGCCTAAAACCATGCAATTGGTCCAGGAATGCATAAGACATCATGCTGAGCCAATGAGTCCCCACACCAGATGCTGCAATTGAGAGAGGAAAACATGTCTTTTGTATTAAAGGTCAGGAGCTGTTAAAAGTTAAGCTCTACCCTTTAGATCAGAAAGGTTAAGAAGACCACTAAGTAAAGAATAAGAGAAATACAATGATTTATAGAGGTAAGTGCAGGAGAATATAGAATCTCTGTCTACCTCCCTTTGTAACCCTAATATTTATTGTAATCCATGGTCCTAAGTAAACAGGCAACACATTTATTTTAAGTGAAGATATGAAGAAATGAAATAAATTAGATAAAGGACTGGATTTTTCAAGTGCATAATTTTTATCTCATCAGAATCGGGGATCCCCCTCCTATTTATCTTCTTTTTTAAACACTGTTTCCTGTACAGAATCCATTCTATATGTTTTAGGTGTGGTTGAAAGTGCCCCTCTACTGTTGGTTAGAGGTGAAAGCCCACGTTCCACGTCGGGATAATAAGATTTCGTCTACCTGTAAATAGTAACTTTGAGTCAGTGATGCTTCTAGGTTCAGAATTAGTGCAGGACACAAACTAAGTGAACAGAATCACAGTATTTGCAGAGATTTGACACGTGGATAGAGAACCATAAGGGTAGTGATTTAGAGCTACCAGAGTTCATCTTTACCATCAAGTAGTAGTAATGTAGGCAATAAGTCAATAGAATGATAAGTTGGACAAAATGATGGAGGAATAAATGTCTTCATTTGAATCCCTGAATTAGGCTAGATTTCCTCACCAAAAGCTCCCTTATAAATTCTGGAGTTATTATAGTGAATGTTGTGCTAAACTTGTCCAGTGAAGATTGATTCAGTCAACCTGTTAGAAAATGTTTGTTCAATACCTATTATTATATGCCATGTACTATATGATGCTCTGAAGATATAAAAAGAGAGTAAAATAAAGTCTTTACAGTTAAACATGGAATGTCTTCTAAAGAGCTTATTTATTAATATTCAAGGTTGATATTGTTAAGTCACAAGAGCTGTAATCTCATCAGTGGATAAATAAGTTGCAATGGATTTATCTGGGCAGTAACCTGGGCTGGTAGGGTGTAGCCGGAGAAGGTGAGTTCCTGGGGGTGTGACCTTAGGGAATGTGTTTGTGTCTCTGACTCCTCTTGCTTACTTGCTCTCTCTCTCCTTCCAGCCCTCATGGCCTGAACTCTAGCTCCACACCCCAGCCTCTCATGGATTGAGCTCTGAGATTCCCAAAAAACTGTGAGCAAATAAATCTTCCTTCCTCTAAGTTGTGTGATCAGGTTTATTAGAACAAGCAGTGAGATTTCTGACTAAGACAAAGCCCTAGGGAACTCACAGGAAAATAAGTGGAAAAGTTAAAAAAAAATTGCAATACAGTGTGATAGGATTATGATGGATATCCCAAGGAGATGCTATCTTGCAGAGATATGCATGTGTCTTTGTTTCAAAACCGAGTTAACCTTTCCCAATAGTATGAGTTGCTTCATAGTTATATAAAGAGCATTTATTTAGTTATTTTATTTTGTTTGTTACATGTTTGTTATGTATAAGATGGTAGAGGCATACATTCACACATCTCTCATTTAACCTTTCCTAATTTCTGCCACATTTTCCCTCACTCCCTCCTTATGTTCAGTTTAGTGATTGACTTTGATGTGTTTGTGAAAGTACATCATGTGCATTAGGGTGTTTCCCTCCCCCCCATCCTCTTCAGTTAAGTCACCTTCTTTGCTCATTTAAGGTTTCTCCTTCTTTGTCTAGAGTCCCTCTTATGATCCACTTTCTCCCTAGCTTCCATATTAGGGAGAGCATACAATTTTTTTTTTTTTTACTTTTTGTGACTGACTAATCTCACTTAACATAATGTTTTTCCTGTAAATGACATGATTTTGTTCTTCTTGATGGTTGGGTAAAATTCCATTGTGTACATATCCCATAGTTTTGTAATCAATTCATCTTTTAATGTACATCTTGGTTGGCTTCATAGTTTGGCAATTGTGAATTGTGTGCTGTAAACATAGATACACATGCATTGATCTGATAGTTTGGTTTCCATTCTTTTGGGTAGATACCCAGAAGTGGTATTTCTGGGTCATATGGTAGGTTCATTCCTATTCATCTGAGGATCCTCCATACTGTTTTCCAAAGTGGCTACACTAATTTGTAATCCCACCAACAATGTATGAAGATTCCCACTTCTCCACATCCTCGCCAGCATTTGTTGTTGTTTGTGTTTTTGATGATTGCCATTCTAATTGGGGTTAGGTGAAATCTTAAGGTAGTTTGCATCTCTCTGATTGCTAATGATGTAGAACATTTCCTCATACATTTATTGACCATCTTTCTTTCTTCTTTTGTGAAGTATCTATTTAGATCATTTGCCCATTTTTGATTAGGTTATTTGTTAGCTGTGAATTTCTTGATAGCCTCTTCAACAAACGGTGTTGGCAAAAATGGTTAACCATATGCAGAAAAATGAAAATAAACTCCGCTTTCTCACCCTGCACAAGGGTCAATTCAAGGTGGATCAAAGACCTGGAAGTCAGGCCAGAGACCTTGCAGCTACTTGAAGAGGGCATAGGTCCAACACTTAAACACATAGGCACAGGTAAAAACTTTCTCAACAAGACCTCAAAGGCACAAGTAACTCAAAGGAAGATCAATACATGGGATTGCATTAAAATGAAGAGCTTCTGTGCAGCAAAGGAAACTATCAAGAACCTCAACAGAGAGCCCACAGTCTACTACTGAGCTGCATCCCTAATGCTGTATGTATTCCTGATTATTAAATGATTTAACATTCTCTAAGCACTTGGAAGATCAACTGTAACCAGAGAACACAAGTTTACAAACCTGTTCACTATCTAGGTTGCTTTAATTTTTGTTATGGTTTGGGTTTGGAATGTTCCCCCAAATTGGCTCATGGATTGAAAGCATGTCCCTGGAATAGAAAGGTTCGGAGGCCAGGCATAGCTGAGAAGTTGGGTCACTGGGGCCATATCCCTGGGAACTAGATATTTCCCTGGTTGTTTCCCGTCACCCTCTCTGCTTCCAGTCTCCATGACTGAGAGCAGCTTTTCTCCACCAGGTACCTTGTCTGGAGTTTCTGCTGCCCCAAGTATACCAAGCTGGCTGATTGTGCACTGATGTCTGGAATCTCTGAAACCATGAGCCTAGAAACCTATAAAGTCCTGATATTTAAATTTTTTTCTTTTCCTAAATTGTGCTGTTAAGATATTGGTCACAGCAATGGAAAAGCTAAAACCTACTTATGTTCCAGTTATGTTTACAAGGTGAGATTCAATAAGGTTTTTAGAATTATTAGATTAGAACAAAGATTTGAAATTTAAATATTATATAATTACTTTTTCTGAAAATAAGAAATTATACTTACTTTTATTGTGGAGTCTCCATTAGTCCTGGCATCATCTTAAGAGAGATACCTAATTCAAACACTTTTTTATGTTCAGCAGAAACATAATACAAATTGAATAAGTCTATGCTGTGGTGAACAACTGCAACTGGCTAAGTACTCTAACTGGTCTCTGCCTGATAGTGAGTCCAGTTTTCCTGATGTAGGTTTGTGGTCCAGAGTTTTATCACTGCAATCAGAAAAATATGCCTAAGATTAGGGCATCTGTGACTTCTGTGTCCCAGTCAGTCTCTGCTGCTCCTGAGAAAGATGGAAGGAAGGGTTCCGTGCATGAAGCAAGAATACCAGCAGATATCAGTAAGCCTGGCCTGAGGCCAAGACACAGGAGAAAGTGCCCCCTTCCAGATGAAGAGGCAAGCAGATTTATAACCTAGTACGTGCCACCTATTTGATTTCTTCATCTGGCAATTCTACATTGGCAAATTATGATGTTGCACTGTGTCCTCCCTGTTAATAGAGAATGCATGTGCAGAATCTTTAAGATCTGTGAACGTAGTGTCTAGGGTCCATTCTCCCTGCACCTGCCAGAAAGCTCCATCTGTTTCATGCTGCCTCAGGCCCTGTCCGGTTCCTGCTCAGCTCTAGCATGCCAGTCTCTTCTGGCTGCCTCACAGCGCTTTACTCTCTCTCACACATAGCTAATTTGACCTGGTTCCAATGACTCACTCATACTGTCTTTATCTGACCATGTCACTTCTCTGCTTGGTAATTCTAAAATTGACTGGTAAAATTCCCACTTGGTTAAGAATAGCCTCATTAGAGAACTTAAGACAATATTCCACATCTGTTTTACGGTACGATATAGGAAGGAGTAGGCATATCAGTGTAGACAATACAATCAAGCCTTCTGTTCCTGCATGTGCCACTATTGCATAGAGCCCCTAAAGCGTAAGCTACAACATAAATTGTGTGCATAACAAAATCCTAATATAAAATAGTATGGAGGAGAATATCTGGCTATCTCCCAGAAGCTATGTAAAGAAGTGGCCCTCTCTATAAATATATTGATAGAATTATAACCACGAACAGTTGTCCCTGTCTCGAGATAAGCAATACAGTGTTCCATTTTTGGCTTTTCCACTGACAGATCTTATACAAGTCAATTAACCTCTGTGACACTTTGCTTACTACATTTCTATTGCACAGTAAGGTTTTGAAGATTTGGATGGACATACATTAGTGTATCTTGGTTACCTAAGTGATTAAGACTCCCAAAAATTAAAAATATAATAATATATGCCAAGGTTAAAAATATATTTGCACTGTTAGTTTTATACGATATTGATTGCAGAATGTCTTTTAGTTGTTTTAATTATGTGCATTTTGTTATATTTTGTTAAAGTAATTATTTGATAAAACATTTTGTTCATTTATTAACAAGTTACTTTAAAAACTAAACTATTCTGTTGAATTTGAACAAATATAGCAGAATAATTAACTTCTACCTCATAAAAACAAGCATTGATTTACATATATTGAAACATATCTATTGATATAAATTTGGTTGGCAGGAAACATATGTTGTGTTCAAAATTGATCTTAAATTTAGAAATTCGAAGAGAGCTACCCTGAACCTTATCTAGGTTAACTTTTATTCTTCAAAGTTGTAAACTGTTCTTTCAACATGTAAATTCAAGGTTACTGGATGAAAAAATAAGACATCAGTAAAATACTTTCTTCTTATACTATAATAAATAGGGGCGTGGAGAAAAGATGTTTCTTTTAAGATATAAGATTTTAATTAAAAGTGGTCATAAAATCTTTACTTGGAAAAACATGCAGAACATTATTCAATGTTGCCACCTTCAGGACAAATTTTAAAATAGCAGTGAAAAGGGTAGGACTAAAGACATTTTCTTTCTATGATTAAATATTCAATCTACCAAATTGATTCAAAGTTCATTGCATATGCTTTTTAAGGTACATTAACATCTGAATTAAAAAAATACTCTCAAACTCAGATACATTCCTGGAAAACATCAATTGAGTATTGCCCCTCAATAATCACTCACAGATGGATATTAATTTAAGGAACATTAGTAAGTTATTACTGTATCTTTGATACTGTGCCAGGTGGTTGGAGATATAAAGTTGACTGAGATATTTTGGCTATGTTCAGATCATTTACATTCCAAGGGAAAGTAGGTTCAATACATAAATTGAATTTTACAATAGAGTGATTAGTGCTCTGATAAAAGTTAACTATTATAGAACAACATGAGAGAGATGCAGAAGTCCAGAAAATAAAGAAAGGGACAATGAGAGAATTGGATGGCCCAATGAGCTGGATGTGACAGCTGTTCTTATAACACCTTGGAGAAATAAACTTCAATGAAATGAGCTAGATTGTTCCCTTTTGCTTCTTTGTATTAATATGGAGATTATGCTCACTGAAGTAAGTTATTGAACAATGCCGGCTGTTGAAGATATTTTCTAACTCTTTTATTTTCCATTGCTATCCCTTAAAAACTTCCCAATAGACTCCTTTATATGAAGTAGATCTAGGGGAGAAATTATATATATATATATATAATTATATATATGATATATATTATATATATTATAATGTTACATATATAACTGTTATATGTACTAATATATACAAAACAGTTTAAAATATGTAACTTATACAGCCAGTCAAATATTGTCCACTTGAAAATTTTCTGTACCAGCATTACCCAAGGAAAATTTTTTCTGACCTGAGTTAATGATTTTCAAATATGCCATTTTAATTTTATGTTCTTATTAGAAATAGAATTATTTTAATTACAGAAAACAGAAATAGCAATACTGGTTGAAGGAATTATATTGGTAGGTGAGTGCTTAACTCATTATAGAAAACAAACACCCCATCACTTCCTGTTCAAGTTGGAGTTTGAAAGGATAAAATCCCCCAAACAACTGCAGAATAGGGTAGAGAATTGTGTCTCTCCTATTGTGGTAGAACAAGAGGGGAAAAATTTTAAATCCAACTAGAACACTACATATATTTTCTGGTAAAATATCACCAAGTTGAACTAATTATAGTGAAAGAGTTGGTTATCTTTAAGTAGTTATTTGTGAAGCTTCTACTCAAGTTCTAACCTTCTAATTAAAAACCTAACTGTACATGTCACAATGTTCCTTTTGATATACCACCTCCAAAAGATAATAACATTTTCCTCCTGCATTTAGCCTTGCCTTCCATGTGACTATGTATTTCCTTCTAAAATTATAAACTATGGAAATAGATTGTGGTCCAGTTTTATATGACAACTTGATATAAGTATTTTAACCTTAAAAAGCCACCTTACCCAGCTTATTACCAGAAAGTGTCAAAAATTTCTCATAATAATTTTTCAACTATCTAGTGAGAAGTCATAGCTCTAGAATTGAATGTGTGATTGAATCTAGTGGTTTCAATTTTTCACTGTATTTTATTCACCATGATTTTATGTACAAAATAATTTTAAATACAAAAACTGTAGAAGGTATGTGATCTTAAACTAAGAATTTAAGTATATTTATTGACATTAAGAACTCATTACATTTTAAAATACTTCCTAGCCATTTTACTGCATATCAGAGAAAATTTCCTTAGAAGTAGGCTCTGGTCTGTGTAAGACCCATGAGAACCAGGATCTATTCCAGTTCCTCCTCCTCCCTTGTGAGCATTTGTCTAGTATTTCTGCATAACTGCCACTTTTGCTCATAACTGCTTCTAATTTTAACTCATTGAACATGGATAATTTTAAAATATCTATTTAAAGTTATTTGATCTCTCTTCCATGTTTGTTATCAAAACAGTTTGAGTGCCTGTTGAAGAGTTGAGTAGTTGAATGAGTTTAAAATCTCTGAACTTCAATTTGTTCATCTGAAAAACTGAAATGAGATTTTTTTCTTCATTTGAGAAACAAGAAGATAAGAGAAATGATCATTTCAATTTTGAAGATTAAGGCTTAATGGAAAAATACAAGAAAATTATAGTATATAATATATATAATTATATAATATATAGTGACAAGACTTAAGATGCACTGTGCAGGACTCAATTTTGAATCAAGATTATATGATTAATATTGAACAAAACATATGTAACCATGTGAATACGTAAAACACTTGTTATATTCCATAAAGCTTCATTACCAGTTAGAGTCAAGCAAAATATAAATACATTCACTGCTCCCTTCTTCTGCCCCTGTTCCCTGTACATAGTCAGGAACAAGTGTCCTTAGATCTCAAGATCATCTACTTTCCTCCAGTTGCTGGTACAGTTCACTGAGGCAATGTGCTGAGGAGGTAGGTAGCTAACTCACACAGAGAGCCAACTTGCTCTAGCGTTTTCAGAGCTGTGGACACTAGATCCTGTATTCACATTGCTCCTGTTACCATTGCAGTGGACCAGAACCCCACAGTGAGAAAGTCTCCACCTCACAGGTCATTGGAGTCACTTGGGCCTCCAATCACTACTTTTTGCCTAACCCACAGCCTTCAGAATGTTAAAAGCAACTCTTTCCAATATTCTATATCATTATTAATATATAGATATAGAATATTGGAAGCATATATATATTAATATTATACATAACACACACATATATATATATTAATTGCAGTAGCCATACAGAAAACCATCCATACACAGCATATATGAACAATTTAAAAATGTAAATAAAATATATACCATTCGCTCACTGGACTCGTTTCCTGCCTTTGGATCCTGATCTTTAGAGGACCGAGCCTATCTTAGCTATTCTCCTCCCTCCCAAAACACAGCAGTTCCCTGAGCCAAGAGAACAGGCTCACCTGAAGCCCAAGTGCCAACTTCTCTGTGCCCCAAGCACCCCACAATTCATTGCCCAGGTGTCATGAGTTTTATGTGGATTGTCTGCATATTTTCTAATTTTGCTCATGACGGGTTTTTGTAGGGGAAGCTAAATTACCATGACCGAAATTAGTTGTCATCGTTGGTCTGAAATTTAATTATGGGTGTCTTTTCTCTTCATACATGGTGTTTGGTATTCAGAGGCCATTTCAATATGGAAGTTCAGCCTCTCATTCTGAAAATGTGCCTTGAATAGTATGTTTTATAGCATCATTCTCTGCATTTTCTATGTTTTACCTTTCTGAATCTCTTTTACTCAAAAGTTAGCATACTGGGCAAATCTTGTAGTTTTCCCATCTTTTCTGTACTTTTAATCTCTCTATTCCATTGGGGAGACTATCTGTTCAACTTTATGCCATCAGTAAAACTTCAGATTTCTGTTTTGGGAATGTAGTGATATCAAGTTTTCTTTCTTCTTGTCTATTTTTGGGGGAAACATCTTTTTCAATTGCTCAAACATTCTTTTAAATTGTTTTCATTACTACTATAATTTTTAGTTCCCCAGAACTTTTTCTTTGCATTTTTATAGCATCTTGTTTTAATGTGTGAATATAATAAAGTATCTTGTCTCTCTAACCATATTACCCTAAATTGAAAATCTTTTCTTACATATTAAGTACTAATCCTGCTTCTTCAGGATCTGGATGGGAATGTGAGAAATATAGAATAGATATTCTATATTCAACCTGATTAAAACACAGAGTAGAGTTCTTTATTAAAATATTCACAGTCCTCTGATCCTGAGGTACTTCCTTTAGATTCATTTGCCTCCCCTTAGAATAATTCTCTTTCCAAATATTAAGTGACCTCTTGTTGAAGTAGTCCTTTGGGTGATATTCTCCTCATGTCCTCTAGACAGGTAAGAGTTTAGAATAGACTTGGACTAGGCTAAAGCAGAAATCCCTGTTTATTTTAACAGATTTTTGTTATACCCATAATCAGACTATTCTCTCACAGAGAACAGTTAATTCGGCAAAAATTTGCTAATGGTTTTCTATATGAAAACCACTGCATTGGCATCCATAATTCATAGTCTTCTTTCATAGTTTAGCAAGTGAACAAATTACCATAAAACTAAGAGGTAATTGAAGAGAGCTTCATTTAAG